>RJWM01002400.1:0-129969 GCA_004363535.1 Dasyprocta punctata
TCTTGTAATTTCTTATACAGTTGTATATCTTGTGTTTTATCTGTTTCTCTAGTAAATTCTGACTGATACAGTGGTCAGTCTCCCTCTGATTTCTCTATATCTGCATCAACATTGCTTATTATCTGGCTTAATATCCTAGGACCTAGTGGGTATGAAGTATAGTAATTCTGATTTGCTTTCTTGTAATAACCTAGAAAGGTGATTATCTTGCATTTGTTGCATGCATTTGTTGATGATGTATATCTGTGGCCAATTTTTACTCCACCTGGGTCCTTTTTTCTTCTCAGAATTGTGAAACCAATAAATAAAACCAAGCCCCAATTGAGTAGTGAAGGAAAGTTTATTTTTGGAAAAAAAAAAAAAAAAAAAAAGAAGAAGAGTAACAAGGAGCATGAATTCCAATCTGCTTCTCCCTATACTGTTGGAGGTTCTAGACGTATGAGGGGAAAGAAAGAATAAGAAAGGGAAGAACATAATGTATTTTTTGGAAATAGAGATTTTGTGGGAATTTAGGTGTCATCTCTTTTCCCTTTTTCTTTTTTTGTACTGGGGATCAAGCTCACAACCTCACACTTGCCAGGAAGGCACTTGTGCTGCTGAGCTCTTTTCTCTCTTTTATGGTTATTTCCTGTTCTCATCATAGCACACATCAACTGTCGTAGTGCTGGAGTGTGTGCTGTTTAGCATGGAAATGGGATTATTATGAAGTCAGAAATTGTCTGATAGTCTCTCTGACCATCATGTTAGATCCAAATTTTGCTAAGTCACCTGAAGAAGGATCTCTGACCTACAGGCATCCATCTTGTCTTCAAACATAAATAAGATTAAAATGAGGTAGAAATTCAGCTTGGCCACATAGACAACTTGGAAAAATGTCTGTTCATATATTCTTCTCATTTTAACTTATACTATTTACCTTTTTATATTTGGATTACAAGAATTCTTTATGTAGTTGGGATCTAAAATGTTCCCCAAAATGGTCATGTGTTTATATTATAATCAGACCATAAGGGCTCTAATTTTATCAGTGGGTCAAGATGGATTCTTTTGATAGCATTATTGGGAGATGACAGAAACTTTGAAGGTATAGGCTAGTCAAAGTTCATGGGTATATGATCTTGGCGACTATATCTGTTTCCCAAATCCTTCCTCTCTAGCTCTTTTAGTTTCTCTGCTTTTTTGGCTACCATCAGCTTTCCACTACAATACCCTTCTGCCTTGGTATTTCTGCCTCACCACAGGTCAATAGAACCAGCTGACCATGAACTGAAACCTGTATAACCATGAGCTGAAATAAAATTTTCTCTGCAAAGTTGTTTATTGCAGGAGTTTGGTCACAGCAATAGAAAGCTAACACATATATTATTTGCAAATATTTCTTCCTGTAAGACAATGTTTCTTAGCCTATTTTTATATCAAATTTAAGAATCTGATGAAGCCATGGATTTTCTAGTCAAATTCAAACTACCATGAAATTTTGCATACATTTTCAAGGATTTCAACAAAGGTCCTGACACCACTTCCATGGAAATCCTATGGGTTTATGTATCTCTCTCCCGGAGGTTTGCTTTTCTCTAGAACAGATAAAGTGTGACAAAAGGAAATGCATTACAATGCAATGAACAAAACTACTTATTTGTGGTTGATATGAGGTTTCCATCTGATGACAGAATAGTTTTGTAGGGAAATTGCCTTGAGAGACCAGGTAATCCTTGATAGTGCTGTGTATAGTGAATCTCCAGAGAAAAGAACATGATACAAAAAGGAATTGTTTCCTGTCTTTTTCTGACTGGATTAAAGCAGAGGGAGAGACAAAACTTTAGTCAACTGAGAAACTGAGAGGAGGTTAGAGAAAATTCCCAGGGGATATTCTGATGAATTGGAAGAAAATGGGTGTTTTTTTAGGGCTGATAAACAGCATGTGCTTAAAGTACCTTTGTCATGTCTGCTTTTACACAGGAGAGAAAAAGATGAAGTCGGACAGTGAGAGCTATTTAAACAGACAACTTGAAGCTAGAGACTGGGAAACATTTAGAGCCTTTTATTTGTCTAAAGTCTATTGGTAGAAAAAAATCATGAATCTGAATACTAATTATTTGGACATGTGAAGTTACCATTTAAACTAAACTCAATGTCTTGTGACAAATTTCTTGCTTTCCGTCTAATGTCATCATCTTTGCTTTTCAAGAATAATCAGAAAAATTGTGCTCATTATTTCAAAATCTATCAGGAATTCCTAGGCATCACAGAAACTGAGCATTTAAATGCTAGGATGTAAGTTTCATAGCTAATTCCCTAATTATCATGCCCAGCAAAAGGTCACTTAGTTGTGCCTGAAGGCTTTTAATGATGAGGAAGTTATCCTTTCATATTAGGTAGTCTAATAGATTTGATCTGGAGACAATGTAAATCTTAGAAAATTTCTTCTTCATTGAACTTAAATAAACCTCTATTGTTATCACTGGTATGATGTTTATCACCAAATTTATGAAAACCATAGGTACTCTTTATTTAACATTATCAATGAGTCAAAAACTTGTGTAGTTTTATTATATTATGTATTTGTGAATAATATAATCAGGAAGTTAGGTGTATTCTTCCCATTTAACAGGTGAGAATCAAGAATTGAATTCAAATTCAGATGCAATAACTGAAAGATTGGGGTTGGAATATCTGTCCTGATGATCACAAAGTGTGAGTTATTTTTACCATGAAATGCTAAAAATGATCTAGATTTTTTGCCTTAAATTTTTAAGTACATAGGGGACAGTCCTATTTCTCACTATGCCTATTCTCTACTCCTCTTTTAGCAAGAAGATAGCATCCAATTCTCCTAACTGAGAATACTGATTGAATATTTCTTATAGCAGAGTTCTGTAACACATTCTCCAAATAACATTATTTTGACTTGGAACTTAACTTCTTAATGAATTATCTCACAGCTTAGTAGCCACAACAGGTTGTAATATTGTTGAGAACATTTCTAATAGGACAAAATACAGTGGAACACAGAATGAATAATGAAGTCCATTGTGTGTTTTGCCTTTGTAATTAGTTTGTTAGTTCATACATATCTCTACAAATCAGCTTCAATTTTCACTTTCTCAATGTTGCTCTACTGATGGGATAAAATAGATACCTAGTTGTTTGCTTGACATTTTTATTTTTTCTGGTGACCGACTAGATTTAAGTACAGCTAGCAAGTATGGAAATTTCCATTTATCAGTTGGATTAGATTTGCAGCAAGGCAGATGTTCCTAATGTTATAGAGATAGATTTAAAGATATCTCAATTCCCAGTCAATAAAGTCTATAGAGACAACATGGCCAATGAAGTCTTATTTTCTTAATCACAGAATTTTAAGACTTAAAAATCAGTTTCTTCATACTGACAGTTATAGAGGAGGCTCTTGAGTAGCTGCATAACTATAACTAGAGGCTTTAAAAATTTCTGTAGTGAGTAGTCATAGTTTTTCTCTGGATCCCCCACACTGTGATATACAATGGGCCCATTCTTTTAGAGAGGGAAATTGCAGATAAGTACAAAGTAAAACCTTTATGGAAACAAAAGAGCATGTTGGTGTTATATCTTATACCTATTCTTCAATTTGGACCACTTACGGGCATGTTCTAAGATTTTGACTAAAATAAGATTTTCACTATTTAAGCAATGTTTTCCTAAATCCTTTATATACCTAGTATTACCCAGTTTCTTTTTGTGATTTATTATTCTGTGGATGCAGTGAGGATTGAAAACCAATATTTTTATAAAGCAGATTTTAAATCGGCAAATAGAGAATTAAGGATTTGGAACCCTGTAATTACATATCACAGACAATGAATGCAGGCTACCTCTTGGTCTGCTTTGTTTCTCTCATCCTGCTATGTGGGTGCTGTAGAGTGGCCCTGCAGACTCTATGCTGGGAAGGCATGGGGGAAAGAAGAATCTTGGCTAGTCTGGCATGAATGAAAGTAGTAGGAAGAAGTAGACATGTTATACAGTCTCTTGATATCTCAGTTTAAATACATCTTTAAGATGTTTTTTAAATAAGTGGTTTTGGCCCTTCAGAATAGCTCTGGTACTGAAGGAAGACTATATGAGTCGAACTACTTCAGGGATCTCATTTGTAAATGATAGTTTCATTAGTTCTCATCTGTTAATTTATTCTTCCACAACTTACTGAGTTCCAGGTGCTGTCTTAAGGCTGGAGTTCCAATTATGAGCAAGATCAACACAGCTCCAACTCTCATGGAAATGCTGGTGACTAGCAGAATAGGGTGACTTTTTATCTGGCAAAACAAAAGGTAAACAAATTTCAAAGTGTTTTCTTAAAAAAGAAAACTACCTCCATGTAGTACAATATGAGGCTTATGCACTCATGCAGTATTTATGAACTACTAATCAATGCTAGTATCTCAGCTAACATTACAGCAGTTAGGACATACTGGACTGGTGTGTCCCTAAGGGTATTTTACATATCTGTGCTGAGATTTTCTTTGTATAGTTTTGTACTTTAATCTCTGAGGGCAATCTCCCTTCCCATCCCTTCCAGTAACTTCTAAATTCTGGAGAAAGTCTTAATGTGATTGCTCAATACAGCAGTTTACTGTGTCTGACACATGGGGTCGTTCAGAGTTGGAGCTAGTAGTAAGGATGCAACTGAAGTCTTAAAGTATATTTGTCCAGCTCTCTCACCTTGTAAACAAGTAACTTAACTACAGGGAGCAGATAGTACACAAAATACAAAGCAGCCAGGTTTTCTGGTTCCCAGTGGAGTTACCATCCTGTGGATGGCTATTATTGTATTGTTTTGGGATGGAAAATGCCTTCCAAGGTAAAGGATGGGTCTGTGTGTCTCTCATTACTACATCCCCAGTGCCACCATAGAGCTTGTATACAGTAGATGCTCTGTGAGGGTTGGTAAAGGAATTAATAAATAAGAGAAATGAAGGCTATCACAATTAAGTACAACTTACATCATACACTGAAAAATCAATGGGTCCAATTTTGCAAATAATATACACAATCAATATACACATAGAATTTGACTTTCTTATTGGCTTTAATGATTTCTATCATGAGTGTCTTATTAGTCACTGGATCTGTTTCTGCTGCCTGTGTCTCTAGGATGGAACATCAGGGTGGAGCGCCATACAATCAAATCATTCAGTCAATCATCAGGCACCTGGCCATGCAAAAGGGTTTCAGGGGAATTCCTCATAGATGCCTATTAAAAACAATCACATGAGTTAGAGAGGAGAGGCCATGAGATAATTTAATTTATGCCTTGTACTGTAGCCCACAACTCCTTTTCACAGCTGGACCAACACATTAGTAAGGTAATGAAATCACAGCATGGAGAAGATTGTGTATATAAAGACTATTGTTTCACTGTATAAGAACACAATTGATAAATAGAGCAGAGATCTGAGAAAAGAGAGCTCAGTTTCCACTGGCACTTGAAGGATCTACATTTTCATTTTTGTCTCTATTATCCTCTGAACCAAAATGAAGTGTTTCTTGGCATATGAACTGAAGAAAAAGGTTCCAGCATGTCCCACACACCATGAAATGTTCCAGGTTTTTTTCAGAACCAATAGTACTAGCCAAAGAATATTTGAGGTTATGAATAGACTCAATTAAAGAATACTCTATTATTTTTACACCCAAGTTACGTGCAAGTGGACATTGTTAAATGCGATTTTCAAACGAAGTATATTTTTGCTGTGAGAGTTATATAATATAATCATTCTTAGGGGCAATTGGATTTGATTTTTATAAACAATAACCTAGCATGTACTCATGCTTAAATAAGTAGGACTATAGGTAAGATAGTTATCCAGGTAATTGATGTAAATTCTGATTTCATGCAAATCATTAACTGCTTTGGTGACTATCCATGGTCCTTTGATGGGATGAACCCAGTTTATGGGTTAGAAGACAGGATCTTCTGTATGTAATCTGATGGAAATATTTTGAATAACCTTAGAGAAGCCACATGGATGCTCTATTGCTTCATTCACTTATCTATAAAATGGAAATAAACACATGAGGGCCACCTACTGATGAGTTGAATTGCACTCCTCAAAAAAATTTGAAATCTTAACCCTCTGGAACTATGAGTAGGACCTTACTAGGAAATGGTCCTTTGTGGGTGTAATCAAGGTAAGATGAGGTTATGAAGGTGGGTTCTAATCCAGCTGGACTACTTATAAGAAAAGAGGAATTTGAACATAGAGGGAGAATGTAATAAGACAATAGAGGCAGAGACTGGACTGGTGCAGCTACAGATTAAACAAACAAACAAACAAACAAACAAATAAGAAATCAGCAAGAATTAACAGCTACCAGCAGCAGTCAGGAAGAGGCAGAGAAAGATTCTACCCAGTGTCTCAGTGGTCATGTGGCCCAAGTGACACTTTGGTTGGACTCTTTCTCTAGAACTATGAGAGTATGGAGTTTTCATGCTTTAAGTTACCTCATTTGTGGTAATTTGTTACAGCAGCCCTAGGAACTGAAATAACTAACTCACACAGTGTTGTAAAGTTAAAATGTGAGTGTGTGTGTGTGTGTGTGTGTGTACAAAATATCCCCAAATCTGTTCTAGCAGAACAAATTGCTTTAGTGATTTATAGATCACTTAATATTTTTTAACCTCAAGAGATATGAGCAAACTTCTCCAAAATAGATAATGCTAAGCAAAAGCTAAACTGTTACAAACAGTTTTCATCATTTAAAAATAATTTGTTAACATGATTTGAGCCTTAAAATTATCTCTCACAGAAGACTGAAAATTCAGTAGTGTATAAAGATTCTAGAACAGTCTCTTTTCTGCTCTTTCATTTTTATGTGTTTAAATCATTTCTTTCCTCAGGTACATGAGTGTTTCCCTAGGAAATTGAACACCTTAATCATTATACTTAGAGTGTTGGTTTTTCCAGAGGCTACACGATAGCTAAAAAGCAAAAATACACTTTAAAAAATATTGTAAGATGTAGCTACAAGAGCATCTCTAATATATCTGGCTTTTCATTACCATCCCCAAACAAAACGTAACAGTGGAATAATATAAAACCGCAGCTCTTTCACGATTATGTCTGTTAATCCGAAGGAGTCATAGGTGCAAATTACACATTCATCATTTTAAAAATTACTAGCTTTTAGAGAATATTGTAAAATATAGTCCCTTCTATGCAGACATATGACAGGCTTTCTTGAACTTGAATTGGTTTGAGCAGGAGACAGTTAAATGGATCAGACTGCAAACTCGAGAAACTTTAGAGGTCATCTGGCTTAAATCCCCTCATTTTACAGATAAGGGAAGCAGAGCATAGCTGTGCAGTGACCTGTTGAAGGTTGCACAGGGATTTGGTGACAGAACAGAATTCCAGTTGCCTTAATTTCAGCTAGATGCTCTTTCTCCTCTGAAACCATAGTGATCATAAAGAGTTGGTATTAGTTCCTGGATCTTACTTATTAGCTAAGTGACCTTAGATAAGTCTCTCAAATTCTCTGAACTTGCCTTTTCTCATTTGTAACAAGAAAAAAAAAAAGCTGGTAAAAGCTTTTTTTGGGAGTACAGTCGAAACAGAAATAAGCAGGGCACAGAGTGTCACTCAAGATGAAAAATGTTGAGCTTCTCTTTCCCATCTCATGACACAGTAACTATACCTGGTCCTTTTTGTCTTAGCATCATCATCTGTTTTGGGGTATTTGTTCCTTGACCCTCAGAGACTTGCACACAATCCTACTTTCTGCATCTGTAGTCCCTAGGCTCATTCTTCTTGCATATGTACTTATCCGGTCTACTCTACTTACCTGGTTATTGGACTGGGGGGCCTCAATTGCAGGAACTGTTCCTATTTAGTATTATACCTTAGCATGGTACTTAAAAAAAGAAGAATTGCTTAATGAGTGATCCATGAATGCATCATTTTGTTCACAGATACTAGTGAGAAATGTACTAGCAACAGGTCTGTATTCTCACAGAAATAACCCATCTTTTCTGCAGCTGCTCCCAGTGTAAATATTGGAGCAGCTCCTTACTGGATCATTTTATCCCAATGATATTTTTACAATCATAATTATGTCTTTCTTAGAGTATTAATAAAATGAATTTACCTGTATCATCTGAGTTCAAAATGACTGAGGATGGAAGGAAGCTAAATAATCCAGGGTGACCACAGTTTCACCAGAGAACATTCAGTTTAGAACCATGTGTTTGTTGATTATATGCCATAGGGCACCAAATTACATAAATAAATTACAGATCTCAAGGGAAAGAGCTGAAAGAGTTCCAAGGTTTTGGTCTACTTTCCTGAGTCTTAACCCAGGATTTGATATCCTTATTCATAATGCAGAGATAGCAACAGACATCTCATAGAGTTTTAACAAAGATCGAATACTATGTTGTGACTTAAAACTAAAATAAAGACTTCCCCAGAAGTCTTATGTGTTTAAAGGTACCACCTAAGCCCATCAACCTCATGTTTTCATTACCTTTCAATGACGCCATCATATGATGATGTTGTCAATGGATTAATCTACTGATGAAATTAGAGCCCTTATGATCAAATCATTAGCCAAAAGACCACCAGCAGGAAAAGGTAGGCTTTTGGAGGGGAATTGGTTCATGTGGGCACTATACTAATCAGTGGGTGAATCCACCTCCACTGCGTTTGGAAGGTGTATCACTCTCCCCAGCTCCTCCCATCTCTCTGTCTCCTGGCTGACATGAAGCAAGCAGCTTTTCTCTGCTGTGCCTTTCTACCATGCCAATACTCTTTGGAGCCAGCTAGTCATGGACTGAAATTGTAAGTCAAAATAAACTTCTCCTCATCTAAATTGTGGATGTCAGGTATTTTGTTCCTACAATGGAAAAGTGAACAAATACAAAAATGTTGATGATGAGACCTGTAAGAAGAAAAGCACTATGTGAGTGAGTTTGATTACTAAATCAATGAAAGGCTATTAATTTCTCTGTTTGCTTTAATATCCATGACAAAAAATGGAAGAAATTGGTCATTTAACTTTATCAGAGATATTAGATATAGTGGCAATGTTTCAGGATTTTCTTAGACATTGATGCTAAATGAGTCCTCTGGATTGATCCAATTTGAACTCAGGATTCAGAATGTTCTAGAAGGAACCATGTAGAACATGGCATAGACAGTTGTTAACTATTATGCTATCTGATATTAGAGCTCTATTCTGACATGCATTTCAGAAGATAAAAGTTTGAAAATCTCAAATTATTTCTTACCAATGAATCTCTCTTGTATATAGTTTCTGAACTTTGAGGCTAGGCCTGCTCCAGGATACATGCAGTTGAAGGTCATAATGCCAATCACACTTGAATGAGAAATTCAGTCTGACTCTTGTGTTGTGCACAGAGGTCTCCTTAGGGCACAATTAATCAAACCAAGGCCATGGACTTTTCTGTAAAATGTCTATATCTATGGGCATAAGCAGTGTTTTCTGGAGGCAGCTAATATTTCTAGCTATTGCTAAAACATTCTCACAATGACACTACTCAGTCAACTTCACAGCAGTCATTTAGACAGATCTCTTCTATCCTTCATGTATAGTCAAAGAACACCTGAGAAGTTTTAATTTGTTTTTCTTTATTTTTTTCCTTCAAGTACTCTTTAGTTTAACACATTGCAGCAAAACAAGTGGCTTAGAGAATGAGCCACCATCACAAACATACACACCTGCTATAAAATGTTACAGACAGTTGATTTATTTAGCCAAATACATAGAACTTAACCATGAGTAGAAAGTGTACTCCGTGTAACATCAGATGTAGCTTATCTGAGATAAAGGGTATGTCAGTTAACTTTTCATTATGTGAAAAACTGCTTGAGAAAGTCAACCTAAAGGAAGAGAGATTAATTTTGTCTCCCTGTTTTGGTCCATGGTCATCTGGTTCTACTGCTTCTAGTCCTGTAGCAAGGCAGAAACATCCTGATACAAAGACATGGCAGAAAAAAAGCTGCTCATTTTGTGACAGTCAGGAAGCAGAGAAGAGGGAATGAGACAGAGAGGAAGGCACTGGGGACCAGATGTAGTCCCCAACGTTGTGCCTTCATGAACCACTCTCTTCAACTAGGCCCACCTCCTGTTTTCATCACCACTCAATAATGCCATCATATGATCTTATCAGTGGATTAATTTACTGATGATGTTGGAGCCCTTATGATCAAATCATTGCCCCAAAGCCCATCAGCACTCAAACTTCAAGTGCAAGAGTTTTGGAAGACATTTCAAATCCAGATCATAACAAAGGATTTCTTTTGTTTCCATACTCCTTAGCCACCAATATTCTTCAAACAAGCAAGAACACTTGCTAATTGAGACAGCAGTTGAATTTTTACTAGGCTACTACCCTAGCTTGTGTCCAGGCTTATATATCCAAAATGTCCTATCTTTGAAGAATTTACATTAATCTTCTGTATCTTCCCTTAATTATATATGAGTGAAATCATGCTCTTTTGATTCTTGAACTAAATGACCATCAGCAAATCCACCTCATTACCCAGGTGGCACGAGCATTATTCTTGAACAAGTATGAACACTTTTAGCTTCCCAGTGTCCTATGAATCTTTCCTTTGTGTCTGCTGAAAAATATTAATTGGTATACATTGTCAGGATGAAGCAGGAAACATGGAACATAATTTGACCATAGACTTATAGGAGTGACTGTGGATACTTTGCTCTCTATAGAATTACATCTTGGAGGAGGTTCGAAAACCCCACATTTCAGCAGTTATTTTATGTCCCAATCCTGAGCAGAGAGGCTGCAAGATCCATGGAGGTGTGGGGAGAACATCTTCCTGAGAAGTTTGGGGTGAAAAGTTTCCCACTGAGCTTCTGCGCAGCAGGGAGACTTTTCTTCGTAAACGTACGTGTTTTCACTTTCATTCTTTAGAGAACACAGAAATCCAAGAAAGGTTCTCAGTGTATCAAAACAATGCTTTTATTCCTCTTACTTTTCTTTTTACTCATAGAATATTTCAGAACCAGACAACCTGGAGATTTGCCTACCTTGTTGTTTCTCAGCTTTTAATAAAACAATCTCAGTTCCGGTGTACATTTTTAAAAAGTCCTACTCTCTCTCTCTATGAAATCAACTGTTATATAAAGACACTTCCTTATTGAATTATAGTTAATCCACTATAGATTTTAGTAAATTTTTGAATTTGACTTGAGATTTAGTCATTCCAATTATGATTTAATATTTGAGTAATGTCTGTACTCTCCAAATCTTCCATAATTACAATTCAATTTATCAGAATTTGCTTAATAGCCATGTGCCTAAACATAAGGGAAACACTTGGTCTGTTTAGCAAACCTTCTGTCAGAGCAGAAATACAGGAGACTGTGGCTACTGCTTACTGTTTTAGTGTGAGTAGGATACACCATATGATGCAAGATGGCTCCTGCCAACTAAGTCAGCAAAGAATTTTGTTTAGTAGAATTCTTTCTAATAAGGTAGAGTTTTGATAAATAGTCTTGTCTCAGATGGATTAAACTATTGATTTACCAATACTGTTCCTATGTTGACCCAAGGGGACACAGTTGATGCCACATAGAATATTACAAACTCTCTGCCATATGCATGTTGTCTACCCATGCTTCAACCCTATCACCTTTCAGCAGATTGCTTTAGACAAGAGATCTCATGGGCAAGGAATCTGCAATGCATATAAGCTTACTTGCTGATTTAATACAAGAGAGTCCTAGACATTGACCTTGTCTTGAGTTATTTTACCTTGGCAGGACTGTAACACTGCAAAGACCTGCAAATCCCTTTTTAACAAGGCTACCTGAACAAAATGGCCCTGGTCCAAACACATGAAAATTTAAAGATGTCCAAGAGATCAATGGCTCACAGTATTAAACAGTAGGAAGACTGACGTTGCACTTAACTTGGGTCTGTTTATTTATCCGGGCAAGGATTCTCTCTCCAAGCATAATAGCTGCTCTGTTATCACTTTATAAATTGCTGTGCATATTATTTCAGTAATGAACCTGGAGAAGGCATTCTATTTGAAGATGTTACAGGTACCAAATGCCCCACTAAAATCCCCAGATGTTCAATTATTTGAAGGAAATTATTTCTCCTCTAAGCGGGTTGAATTTTTAATTTTTCCAAAAACAGCAGGTAAGATGGATATTATAATGTCCACTGAGCCCTTGGTCCTTGAAGTACCCACAGGCATCGTAGGCCAAGCAAAGTAGCTCTCGAGGCAAGAGGCAGGCCAAGAATGGAATGCAGGTGCTTACAATTCTGCTTACGATTCCTTTCTTTCATAAGAAAA
Source organism: Dasyprocta punctata (assembly GCA_004363535.1). Classification (NCBI taxonomy): domain Eukaryota; kingdom Metazoa; phylum Chordata; class Mammalia; order Rodentia; family Dasyproctidae; genus Dasyprocta; species Dasyprocta punctata. The sequence continues at coordinate 12,324 of RJWM01002400.1, forward strand.
AAAAATCCTATAATTTTCCAGGGTGAGAAAGAAATTGGCAACACCTATCATCTTGGCACTAAGGATGTCGAGTTTGGCAAGATGCATAGTGTACCCAGCACAGAACTTATTGATGTGCACACTGCGTACCATGTCTGAAATGGCAGCTACATGCACTGTGCTGCTCTAGTGACAGAGTATTGAGCACAAATACTCTGTCAGATTTGCATGGAGACCACTCCCTTGTTTCTCACACATCTACATTAGGATGTGTAGAAAATATCCGTTGTCAAAGCCACGAGCAAGGAAACGTTCAAGTGTGTATGCATATATTTGCTTCTGCAGCAAGGCATGTGAATTGTTCTTTATGTAGCTTTGTTCCAGTTCCTAGTATGGTCTCTTAAGAAGAAAAAAAAATAATGGGCACCAAAGCTGTAGAAGGCTAGAGAAAGTTATAAGCAAAATTGTTTGAATAGGAAGCTTGCGTCCTAGGGGCAATCGTTTTATTCTGTGTGCTTTGCACACAACATTTTCAGGCCTGAGTCTCCTTACAGTAGCATGATTAAGTCTGGATAGGTGAGATATTAGTTTATAGTTAGACTAATTTCTAAAATAATCATGGCAAAAGCAGCATGAATGTGTAGACAATCTTTAACATTATATTTCTGTACTCACACGTCTTTTACCCACTTGGTCCATGGAGTTTTAGTTCTCAGCTTATTATAATGACAGATAAAAAACTTGCCTTTGAAAAAGTTTTTGGGGAGGTATGGATGGTTGAATGTAAATAAAGAAGGGAGTGTGCTTTCATTTGGGGTTGGCAGGTGCCTCACAAAACATGAAATTGAGGTGTAACTGGTTCTTTGAATAAGCTGGTCTCTGTAAAGTATAAGCGTAAAACAAGGTATTGTGATTTTCTCTTCAAAGTGTACCTTCAGTGCCTTTGAGCACATTTTGTGGATTAGTTCTTTCCCTGCCTTTGGATGAACCCTTTGATAGGTCTTACCTCTTAGGTGATAAACAAATGGTCCCTTGTTTGGGGATTAAAACTCCAGTGTGATCCAATAATCACACAGCTCCAGTCCAGACTACAATCTTAATCAAGTCTTTCAAATGTGTGGTCAGATAAACCTTCTTGATTTTATTGTGGGCCTGGTTCTAGAGTGCAGTGAAAGGTCAAAATGGTTTCTTTTGTCATTCCTGATTATGGGTTTTTTTGTTTGTTTGTTTGTTTTTGGATCCTGCTTGCTTTGAAGGAAATAATGAGGGAATTAATAAGGATAAGACTGAGTCTTAACTGCTTGGTAGTGCTATAATTGGCCATGGCACATGCCTCAAAGTGATTCCATGTTTGAGAGATTTTATTGGCATTCAGATGATCTACTAATAAGATTTATGACTGTGGATGCATGGATCTGGTTAATGTTTCTCATGTAATTGAGCATGAATGTCTCCTCCCTCAGGTCCTGTGTTTCTTGAAATTCAGTTCTTTGGAGGTACAGAAATATGACTTGTTGAGTAGAGGAGTAGAAAGGGTAAGATTTAGAACTGGGTTTTGGGTTATATAAAAGAGAAGCAGCACATACCCCTGGCTTTAAACATTTCCAAGCCTGAAAGAGCACAGAGCAAAAAGAGATGAGCAGTTTTCTACTGTAAAAAAGTTCTGATTATTGCCCTGAGTAAAACTAAGATACATGGACTGGGCAGAGTGTTAATGCCAGAACTGAGGAAAGTTGTTCATTATCTTGATGTACTTGATAAATAAGGGGATTTATTTGTCATTTTGTTTTGAGACAAAGGGTAGAGTTGCATCTTGCAACCTATTTTAACTGTAAAATAATGAACCCACATAGTAAACAAGGATGTTCTTAACATACATCTTGAAGTTTGAACCACCTCTCTCTGATATTATTAGTTAAACATTGCCATCAATGATACTATAATGATTTATGTAGAATAAGCATCCCCAGTGGTCACTGAAAAATGCCAGAAGGAATATCAGGAGATACAAATTTGGATGGTATGTTCTGGAGATTGGATCCTGCCCCAGGAGCCTGGCACTGGTTTCCTTATCCCCACATCATCTACTATGATTAGAAATAAGTGCTTCAATGACACAGCACATTGTCTGGATGTATTAGAAAGGGAATATTTACAGTGATGATGTTAAAACTAATGAGTTTCACATTAATTAATGGAAGTGGCAGTAGTTGAATCTTATTCAAATAACACGAATACAAATAAAAACATGCTTGGGCTTGTTGGTAACACCACCGCTCTGAATGCTACAGACTGTTAAGTAGCTGGGCAACAGCCAACAAAATACCTGGAGTGTTGCACAGAATAATACTCCATAGTTCTCTAGTCAGTTTCTGTATTAAATGTGAATTATTCTCTTTTAGCTTTAGAAACAAGAAGTGAAACACTGAAGAAGAAATAGAAGCAAGTTGTCTATATCCATGAAAGAAAATTTTTCCTAATATTCTTCATGTGGAAATAGTGTCCATTATTGGGTGTTTACCTTAGCATCTTCTTACCAACAATGGTGTGCTGAGGTTTGTCATAGGCACATTCCAAAGTGCATACTGTAATAATAATCTCAGAGAGTAACATACTTCTTCAGATAGAAGGTCATAAAACTCTGCGACTGTGACTCTGTGATCTGTGGATACATGTGCTTTAAATAGTAAATGCTTATAAATCAACATGTACAAATGGCCCATGGCTGCAGTTTTACATAAACCAACCTTCACTAGGTTTTTTTAAACACATGATTGAAACAAGTGAGAAGAATTACAGCAGTTAGCTATATATTTTTTGTATGTATTTCTTTATTCTGAAATATTTTGAATCTACAGTTGCCAGTAATTTCATTGATCTCTCCAGCCTAACATCCTGGACAGTAAGGTTTTTCTAAACTTTTGGGATAGGTAAACCCCAATTATTTAAATATAAGATGACCAAAAGTAGCATTTTTCATTAATTATAGGAAATATAATAGGAAATATAAAAATGATAATTTTATCAAAATTATTTCAGTAATTTTTCTGTGTATGGGATAAGATAAATATAATAGAAAATGTAAAAATGATATATATACATATTTTTTTTTTGCGGCACCGGGGATCGACAGATGCTTATGCCACTGAGCCAAACTCCTGGCTAAAAATGATAATTTTACCAAATTTATTCGGTAATTTTTCTGTGTATGAGACATTTTAAAATACTCATTTCACAATGCAAAGTTACAATCTGGAAAGTAGTATCTAGTCTCTTTTCAAATTCTGTGATCTTTCTGTGAACAACACATTTAAAACTGTCATATTGGCCTTTCCTTTTTACTGTGGTTGATATAATTTCAATAAAATGTCTACTCACTAAATGTAATGGTGAAGGTGATGATTGATGTCCAGGTTGGCATTTGGGCTCCCGTATTTTTTTCAATTATTTGGTCTATTAGACCTAATCTAAATTGTAAATGACTTTTGAACCTCCATGTTTTGAATAACCAACAAATGAGTTCCATACTGCTTGGTCCAGAAGGTGCATAAATATTTTATAACAATATTTTTTTCCATTTTTTTGATTACAGGATAGCTTGTTAGATGTTGGTCAACTATTGTCAACACCACCCATAAAATATTGACACTTGGGAGAGTCAGTGTGTAAAACAAGATGCTGCCTGAGTGATGCTCTGAGTAAACTGAAGTGGTTAATTCTTTGTTGAGGGGGCTGTGATGTGCTTTGTAGGGTATTTATGCAGCCTGCTGATCACTATCCACTCGATGCTAGTAGCAACCCACTCAAATGTGATGGCCATAAGTATTTCTAGATATTGTTATATATCATTGAAAAAGGGAAGCAATATTACTCCAAAATGACCATTACCTTCGAGGTCCTCTGTCCTACTAGGACCCCTTCAGAGAATATTAGCACAGCACTTGTGACTCATGTGTGTTAGCAAACCTGGAAATGCCCTAAAGGGCCCTTTCTAGAGGCATATTTTAAACTGCAAAACATGAATGATGTCAATGTGCACTGAGAATGTGCTTTAACTCAGATTCATTGAAATGGGAAATATGGTTTCAGTCTTTAAATAGGTAATGACATTTTTGAAAGAGCAGGTGCATTTTAATAACATGCTTTGGTTTTCAAATGGTAACAACCACTAATAATGCTGTTAATACTAATAGCCCAACGATTCAGATATCACTGTCAATAAATTATCTCATAAGACATATTTGTTGATACATATCCTTTTATTATAACTGATGTAAAACACATAGAATGAAATGGTACTACATTTTTAAGGTTGAAAAATGAATTTAACAGTTACAGGAATAAGGCTAGGTGACAGGAAAAGACAGAAAAAAAAGAAGCCAGGAAAAATGTAGTAGTTATAAGAATAGAGATGGATTATAGAGAAGGAGAATAAAAGAGCAAAGTGGTCCCACGTAAATGCATTCAAGAGAAAATGGTTTAATATGGCTATTTTCTCCGAGCTCCTAGTAACTCCATTGTGCACAGGCTGGTCTGGGGGAATTTGCAGTTCAGCATGTGAGTGAGAATTTCCCTCTCTCCAGGGAAAGGGCCATTACTGAGTATCAAGTATAATGTTCCTGTGCTCTAACTTAGAGATATTTTCCACAGCTTGGAACCTTTTAGACCTGCTTTTTTCTCTCAGAATAATAGTGAAGGAAGAGACTGGCATGCCTCAATCCAGAAGCCCCATGACTAAAAACAAGTGGAATTAAACTGAAAATATAGCAAAACTGTGTTAATAGCTTTCATGCCCTGTGATCAAAAGCTACACCAATCTACCCGGGCTTCAGCAGGGATGGGCTTCACCACTGTGACGTTTGAAATCTTGATTGTTAGTGGGAAATACCATCGATAGTTTTAGAAGCAAGGTATACGTTTATATATAAAAAAATTATCCACTTTTGTCTTCTATGCCAAAAGAGCCTGCTTCTCTTTAATATAGGTGATTAAATTTCTATGCCCAAAGCATGATAACAGGTTGATTATTAGCCTCTGAATTATTTTTTGAGAATATTTTCCTTCAAAATATTCTAACAGTTTACTAACTTGAATGCGTTATTGCCAGGTCTTTTCTTGGTCCCTGGATAAGTTCTTAGAGCAAAGGCCTACCAGCTATCTATCCCTGGAAGGTGTCAGACTCTTACAAGGTTATTCGAGCTAAGAGCTACTTATAAAATGTGAATAAAAATACTTTATGGGCTGGGCTGCTATTATAAATCACTGACTCCCAGCCTACCCTGTAACAAATGATTCAAGAAGCTGGTTTTATTTTTACATGAACATTTCGTTCAGCTACATTTCAATGTACTAGAACTAGGAGCCTGAAAACCTGGAAATCCCATTTCAAGCAAAGAGTTTGGCTTAGTGGAAAAAGGCAGAACATTTAGCCTGGGCCCAGGAATGCAAATCCCAGTGTCCCCTGGCCTATGACGTTCTGTGTGGTGAAAATGGTATGCTTCCTTGCACAACTGCGGGCTTGCTGTGCCCATTTCCCTCTTGGTCTGACTTTTCCCTGGAGGTATTTGGATAAACTATGCTTTTTTTCTGAGCCTTTATGATAGACTGGTTCCTCCAGACCTCCTGGAGGCTTTTTGGCACACAATGCAATTTCTGCACTCAAGGAAATCGCTTAATTTTTGTGGTTTATTTTAAAATCCAAACTTAGAGAAAAATTGCAAGCATGACACAGAACACTTCCATTGAACATTCACTCACTCAGAAATTCTAATTGTTGACATTTTACATTTGCACTGTCATCCCTTCTTCCCTCTTCTATCCCTTCTTGTGGGTGTACATACATGTACATAAACATGGGCATGCATTCTGTGTTTCTGAATCATTTAGAGAATGTCATGCAGACCCAATTCCCTTTACCATAAAGTGCTAGCTAAGTAAAAAATACTCCCTTTTATGCTCACAAAGTATTATGAAAATGACAAAATTACCTTTAGAAAATACAAATATCTAATTTATAACAAATAAAAATACAACATTGTCTCTTAAAGTTCTTACGGAAAAAATATTTATGGCCAACAGTCCAGTTATGAATTGAATTGGTTAGGTTTAGTTGCTCTATCTTATCTGCTTTCGTCTGAAAGTGTTTGCTTTTCTTTGTCCTCTATGACCTTGACATATTGTAGAATGCCCCTTAAATTGGGCTTGTCCAATGTTTTCCCATTATTAGACCTGCACTATGTAGTTTTTTGTAAGAATATTGTGTAAGTCATATTTTGTCTTTAGCACATTGTTTCAGGAGGTACATTTCATTTTGAAATGGTGATACTAACTATGATCACTTAAGATGGTATTTACCAAGTTTCTCCACTTTAAAGTTCCCAATTTTTCTTTGAAATTAATAAGTATTTTGTGGGGAGATACCTTGTAATGACATTTAAGTATCCTATACCTCATTAAACCTTTTAATTACCAGTTTCAGCATCGATCAATGATTCTTCCCTAAATCGTTACTATGAGAGTTCTCTGCTATAGTTCAGATGCTAACTGTCCCCCTTAGCCTGTGTGCTAAAGGTTTGGCCCTCAGGGTAGAGCAGTTGGGAGACAGTGGAACCTTTACAAATATAGTGCTTGTGGGAGGCACTTAGGTCTGCTGTGTGCCCTTGAAGGGCTTATGGGACCTTAACCTCTGAGTCACTCTGTGTTTCTAATTCATGAGGTCAGTCTACTGTTCTGACATGCACTTCCTGCCATTGGCATTTGGTGTCTTCACCAAAGGCTCAAAGAAATGTGCTTCCCTATCTTAGACTAGAACCTACAGAACTGAAAGATAAATAGACTCTTTTCTTTTTAAGTTAATTGGCTCAAGTACCCACTTCTCACAGCACAAAGCTGACTAATATGCTGCCAAAAAATGATTTTTAAAATTGCATAATTCCACTTCAGTGTGCTGTTTCTGAGTATTCTTTTCCATTAAAAGGAACCTGGATTCCTGAAGAATGTTTGACCCCAGGGATAGGGTTGAAAAAAGTGAAGGATCAGCTTGGCTTAACTTGAAGAGCACGAAAGTACAAAGGTTCTATAAAAATTAATGGAATAAGTCAAAATGATGCCAAAGCTGGCTTGATGAGATTCTACTTGATAAGTCTTGGACAAGTACAGCATCAAAATAAGTAATAATTCATAAGTGGTTGAATAAAATAAGAACAATAATAAAACTATTCATAAGATTATGCTGATAAGAGTAAAACATATTTTACACATTGACCCTACTCTGCAGTGTGAAACTAGGAGGGCGAGACGATGGGAGCAGTGGGGAGGTGTCTGAATCTGTCCAAATGAGACTCATTAATGGGCATAACCAATAAAGAATAGAGAATGTTGTAAACAGAAAGTGATAAATAGAAAGTGCTCTTTTAGAGTAGAATGCCCATTTTCCTACTAAAGGGCTGGTGGTTTAAAGGAAATCTGTTTCTATTAAGCCTTTAGTCACTATGCCCAATCTTCACTACCTCCTCAAAAGACACCTCCAACACTTGCTTGGCAGGAGACAGGGAACCCCTGCTAGAGAGACATATGGTGCTTCAGAGGTGACTTTGCTGAGAGGCAGAGAAGAACATTGACCTGTTGCCATTCGCTCTTGGGAGAATGGCACAGAATACTTTGGGACTTTTTTGATTGCCAGACTAAGGCTTCTAGTTTTATGCCCCTAATAAAAACTACAGTTAAATATGTTTTATAGAAGTACATGCTGTAATTTAAAGAGATCCCATGGTACCTCCTCACTGCCATCTGATAAAGAGGCTTACCTTTGGCAGAACCTGACTGTGACAGGGTTTGCTGCTGACAGGTCTGTCTCTGACATTTTGGAGCCTGGGGTAGAAGGTTCATTCATCATATATCTAAGCATTTAATTATTTTTAGTTATCGGATTTGCTGAATAAAATATGTGTTATCGTTCCTCTCAAAAATGCACCATTGCACTTACAAATAAAAATATGACATTAGTATGATTGAAATTTAACACAAAAGCAAAGTTGGCTGAATTTGACTATGACTGTACATACCTGAGTCTTCTGTTGATGGTGCAGTGATGTTTCCCCCACAAAACAGACCCTGAGTGCAGGAAACTTAGAGAAGAGGTTATTGCAGGAAGCGCAAGGGAGACAGCGTGAAAATCTAGAGGGGAAAGGGTGAAAAGCCAAAACGTCTGTGTTAGTCAGCAGCCTAACATCATGGACACTGAGCCTCAGTCCCATGAGAGAAATCTCAACAAAAAATTAAAAACAAAAACATCTTTGTCTTTGTATGTATACATAAACTGGTTCTCTTTGGTATGTGGACAACAGGAAATTAATTTTCTTTGCCAAGAATATATTTGCAGGTTGATTAGTTACCTTAGAAGCATTTCTGGAACTATTTTTCCTTTCTAGTAATAGTTGATTAACCTGGATGCATTTTCATTAGTGCCCTTAATTAGTGCTGTCCAAATTTACGAATTTTTGCACAGTGAGATAGGGGAGGTGAAAGATTTGTTTTTATTGACTTTGACCTTCCTTGGCTACTGATTGTCTTTGAAAGCACTGGGGCAAAGTGCTAGAGAAACCTTTCACACAGAGAAACAGGAAATTTCAAGCTTTGACATGATTTTTTTTTCAGAAAATTACTCTTCATTCTTTCTAAGCAAGATATTTAACATTTAAATTTTACTTTATTTTTAAATATTTTAATTTTTATTGAAATATAAAATTGGACATGCTTGGGGTACATTTTTTGTTACCTATATATATATTGTTTAATATTTAAACCCAGGTTCATCATAAAGGAATGATATAATCAAGATTTTTGTAAAATATGTTTCAACCAGAGTAAGAAATCTACAGGATTTGTATTTGTGTGACACAGAAAATTTAACAGAGATGTAAAAGTTTTAAATTTTTAAGCTTTTATGAAAAACATTTGCATGAAAGACAAAACACAAATTATACTAATTAACATCAAAATGTCAAAATCATTAAATTTCTTATTTTACATTTCTCACTATGAAAACTAAACCTTTTAAAATATTCAAAAAATTTGTATCTTGGGATAATTTTATATTTATAATAAAAATTATATAGATAATTAGAGAATTTCTATAAAACTGATGTCAAAATAGAAAAGAGTAAAGGAAAGTTGGGGGAAGTAAGAAAAGAGGAGGTTGGATAATTGTTACAAAAACAGAGATAGGAGAAATGAGTTCAGGTATTTTTCCAGTTCAGTTAGATGACTATATTCCACAATAACCTATAATATATTTTTAATAACAAAAAATGAGAAGCTGAAGATTCCAAACATAAAGAAATGATAGGGAGGTGAAAATACTACAGTACTTACTCTGGCTTCATCAATACGTTTTGCAAACCTGTAGTGCAATATCACATTTTATGCCATAAATACATATAATCACTACAACTAACTAATGATAAAATAATAAAACTATGAAAAATAATCCATCAGTTTATATTCCCCTGGTATATTTGATACAATCAAGACAGCAACATTGGACCATTGCTATGGCCTGAATTCCATCCTTTATTCAGGTTTCACTAGTTTTTTCACTATGGTTCTTTTCTTTTTGGGGAGTCAAGCCGGATACCATTCTGTCTTTTACTTCATGGTTTCTTAGTCTCAATCTCCTCTGCTCTTTGAGAGTTTCATCAACTATTTTATGTTTTTTCATAATCTTGAAATTTTTGAGAATATTGAAGTATTTTGTAGACTTTTTCAGTTGATGTTTGAAGTTTTTCTCATGATAAGATACATGATGACTTTGAATTTTGATGAATAATATCACAGGGCGTGGTATCATTTTATCACATCAGCCAGGGGGACACTTGTGCTCCACACAACAAGCTGTCATTTGCCACTTCTCCAATGTAACCTTTGCATATTCTGTCTTTGCATGTGGCCGTGAAGTACTGACCATAAGCAGAGGGAGAAGAAAATTGAACTTTGCTCCATATATTGTTGGGAATTTTTCTCTGAGGAAGATTTGACATTATTCATCCACTTATTTGTGTTAGTATGGATTCAGGGATTCTTAAATGTAGTAACTAGTGTATGGTGTTTGTGTATAGGCTCCTTTTTTATCTTTAAATTTTCCAACAAAACACTTTTTTAAAATTAAAAAAAAAATCTTTTTTTTTTTTTTTTTTTTGTATTACTGCGGATTGAATCCTGGGCCTTTGCACTAAACTACATTCCCGGCCCCCTTTTTTATTTTTTACTTTGAGATAGGCTCTTGCTAAGTTACTAAGTTGCCCAGGCTGGACTCAAACTTGTGATCTTTCTGCTGAGGCTTATTAGGATAAGCCCAGCTCAAAACACTGTTTTTCAAAGTTATTTATGTAGTTCCCAAATTATTAATATGGAGGCCCATCTCTGATGCCTCCAGGATGAAAGAAGACTTGTGACATGAGGAGAAGGCTGGTGACCACTCTGTTTATTAAAGGGATATTCTGTTTTAAATATGTAAAGAGAACTTTCTTAGAAAAGTCCAAAAGATAGTTTAAGACAAGGACATGTTACACTTGAGTTGATAGCATTAGGAATGAGGCTGATAGGTTAGAGTAGGTAGACTTGGGAACACTTGGGAATAGCACCTGCACCCTGCAGCTGCAAGGCTGTGGCCTCCCTCCAAGTCACGCCATACTCCATCTGCAGAGTCCTTAGCTGACCTGTCAGGAGGGCCACATCTACAACCTAGATGCAAAGCGCTTCATATATACATTTTTAGTGCTGACTCCCACATATTTAGGTCAGTATTATTTTGTAACCACTCCTACAATCAAGTTATTTCATGTAAGACAGATTTATTGTTACATTCTATTTTCCATTTTGGTACTCCCTCCCCATCATCCTGTTTAATTTTTTTATGTGCATGTGTTAATGCTCATGTTTTGTGATATATAATTATGTAGGTTTTGGCAAATGCATATAATTCTCCGCCCAAAGACCATACAGAATAATTTTACAACCATAAAAATACAACTGTGGACCCCACGTTAACTTTCCCCTTCTCCTCAAGTCCTGAGAACCGTGGATCTTTTTCCATTCTGGTAGCTGTGCTTTCTCCAGATGGAATGTGTGTCTTTTGGAATTTGGTTTTCTGACTTAGCAAAATGCATTTACATTAAGATTTATCTATGTTGTTACACAAATCAATAGCTAGATCTTTTTAACATTAATCAGTATTCTATTGCATAGATTTAACACAGCTTTTTTTTTTAATCCATTCACCCAGGGAACATCAGATTGATTGCCCTGTTTGAAGCAATGTTAAGTAAAATTGCTGTGACCATTCACACACAGGCTTTTGTGTAAACATAAGCTTTTATTTCATTTAAGTAAAAAACCTAGGCACATGATGATTTCTGTGTTGATGGTAAGACTCTCTTGTATATTATGCAATATAATAAACTGTCAAACAGCCTTCCAAACTTGCAGTATCATTTCACAATCTAACCATAAATGAATAAATGCATTGGTTGCTATTTGTCTTTACCAGGGTTTGCTATTGTTTTGTCTTGTTTGACTTTTATCTATTCTAATATGTGTATATTGGAATAACATTATGATCTTAAGTTTCAATTTCATAATCATGAGCAATGTTTAGCATCTTTCAAATCTTTATTTCCAATACATTATTGCTAATTCTTGGTGAAGTATCTGTTCAGTCTTGCTTCTTTCTTACTGCCTTTTTTTTCTTATTGTTGAATTTTTCAAATCATTTACATGTATTTAGATACTAGTCAGTTATCAGATATGTGATTAGAAAAAACTTCTCCAATTCTGTGGCTTGCCATTTTATTCTCTTACAAGTGTCTTTCATACAGCAGAAGTTTTAAATTTTTTTCTTTGCACCAGGAATTGAACTCACAACCTCGCACTTGGCAGGAAGGCGCTTGTGCCACTGAGCTATATTCCCAGCCAGAAGTTTTAAATTTTAATAATATTTAACTCATCAGTGTTTTAGTTTCACATATTGGGCATATGAGTTTTCTAAAGACTCATATCCAAAACAAATATCATGCATATTTTTCCTATTCTTTTATTCTAAAATTTTAAATATTTTACACTTTGACCTATTATCTATATTGAGAAAAATTTTGCATGAGTTGTAAGGTACACTTCTTATCTCTCCTTGTTTCTTTGCCTTTCCTTCTGGTTCTAGTTCTATTTCTGCTATTCCACACCAGAACTAACACAACTATTATGTAAGCTACCACAACTACTCTCTTGTCAACTCATTTACATTCTTCCTCTGAACATTAGTGGTTATGAATCCGAATGCTACACAAGAAGACTGTTTTCAATAAATGTTAGTAATTATTATTATTGTCATTATTATGTATCATCATTCTATCATCCTGTAGGGTCACAGGACAATCAAGTATAATGTGACAAGCAGTTTTGAAGCTGTGGAATGCTGTGTGAATATTCATTGCTGTTCATTTAAAACTATTTAGATTATGCCATGATCTATTTTCTCTGTGTTGTGAGTAAAATGGATTACTGAACTACATAAAATTTGTGTGCCTTTACATGACATGTGTAGATACCAGAACTCTCTGGAACAGTGAACTTACAGCATGTAGTAATGATAAAGTTAGACAAGTCACTTTTGATTACTTTTTATTCTATGTGTCAGGAAGTTCCAGGAAAAATTTTACAAACTTTCGTTATCTTTTATACCTTTTAAGATGTGGACAATCAGTGGAGATTATAGGGATAGTGCAAAGGACGTAAGTATGAGCTAGGAGCATTTTCTTCCTTTTTATGACATTAAAACTACTGATGTCTAATTTTAGGTTCTGTTTGTATAACATACCTTATCTAAGATATTAGTGATACAATAATGCTAGTGATTATAAAAATTAAATGTCTTGACTTGAGACTTAGCAACAAATATGCAGCAAATTATAATTATTGCTCTATGTTCCCGGTATAGTAGGTGTAAAACAGTTTTTTAAAGTTTTTATGAGCTGACTCAAAGTGAAACTTTATTCCAACCATCCAACGAAATTTATTCATTGCCCAGAGTTAAATTAAAAATTAAAGTGGTATAAAAAGCACACTGTGTGTTTTCAATAAAAGTCCTCTTCAGCTTGTGTTAAAATGTTCAGAAAGCAAAACTAAGGTATGGTTTATCTTGAAGGAGCATAGTGTTGAAAATACTCACTGTCTTATATACTTTTATTTATGGTGTAATAATAGATTTTCTACCTTTCCATATGCTCTCTCTTAGCTTTATTATTGTCTTTGCTGTACAGTTAGGTAAGGTGGATAAAATAAAAACCCTATCTGTATAAAAATATCAGAGAATAATCAAGGTAGCTAGCATTTGAGGTTCCAATAACCTACAAAAAAAAAAAAACAAACAAAACAGAGATGTTGGATATATTCACTGTCTTATATTCTATACAGGTTTTTCACTCAAGCTATCTTTTCCCTAGTATTGGAAATGAGATAAGGATGTTTTATATCACAACTTGTATTCAATGTATTATTGTAAGTATAAATTCATTAAAACAAGGAATTAAATAAAATGTTTAAGACTTTCAAATGGATAAATAACTTATTATTAGTGGAAAATACAATTGAATATATGAAACATTCCCCTAGAAATTTACAGATAAACCTTTGGAATGAAAATGGTAAATTTAACATGGTAAAGACCAAGGTTCATATTCTAGAAAAAAATAAAAGGCAAAAATATATAATCTCTTTTTAACAACAACAAGAAGCTATATCAAATACAAGAAAGAAATTTATGAGTAATTGTGTAAATTTCAACATAGGAAATTATAAACATTCAAATGTATTAAAGAATACTTTGATAAATCGAGAAGCATCCCATGTTCATGAATTAGGAGACAATACTGAAATGTATCAATATACTGCAAATTGATCTGTAGCTTTACTGCAATACCAATCAAAATTCAAGCACACTTGGTTATTCACAAGCTTATTTTAAAATTTATACAGAAATGCAAAGATATCAAGAAAAAAGAATGATTGAGGTAACTTTGAATAAAAACAAAACAATTAGAAAACAGTACTATATATCAATATTTAATACAAAGTTAGTATTATGACAGTGTAATATATGTTTAAAAATAGAAAAATATAGTGGTTGAAGTCAACATATTCCAAGAATAAAGCCTACAAAAGGTGGTGAACCAATTGGTTATTTTTTAGGGGAAATATCATTACCCCTAGAAACATAGATATATGTGAAATATATCTATGAAATGAAATACATAACAGTTCCTAAAGAATAAAACAGGAAGGTATCTCTGAGAGTAAAATTTTATTAAACAAGCATGCAAAATATTTGATCAAAAGAAAAATGATAAATCAATCACAGCAGGATTAAGAAAACCTGTTTATTAAAATTCTTCAATATGGAAAAAAGCAGTCAGCAGAAGAGGAGACTATAGTTGTGTTGATATTCCTCAAAGCATTGGAACATATAGTTAATATAAACTTCTGTAAATCATTAAGAAAAATGTGGGCCTCTGCCCATATACAGGGACAAAATTTGAAAAAGTTGTTGCAAAAAAACAAAAAAGACAAATATACTCCCAAAACATACTTAAAGATACTTAATAGTAGCCCTTGAGAGAAATATAATAGTGGGTTTTGTTTTTGCATATTTGTAATGTGTACAACACAATTTGATCATTTTCATCCTCCTCATTAGCATCTTTGCTCTTCCCTCACTCTTTTCACCTTCCCTAGTAGTCTCCCTTTTACACTTTGTTATCTTTGTGTTTTTAGATCACATGCATGAGAGAAAATATGCAATATTAGACTTTCTCCAGTTTCATCCATTTTCCTGAAAATGGTGTCATTTTATTTTTCCTTGCACCTAGGTAATATTTCATTGTGTGTATGTACAATATTTTCCTTGTCCATTCATTTGGTGATGGGCACTTACTTTCCTTCCAGAAGGTAGCTATTGAGAATTGCACAATAAACGTGGATATGTATCTCTATACTATGCTGACTTTAATTCTTTCCAGAATATCTAGAGGAGCGGTATAACTGAATCAAGTGGTAGCTCTGTGTTTTGCTTTTTTAGGAAAGGCCATATAGAGTTCTAATTTACATTCCTATCAACAGTGTAAAAGCATTCTTTTTCTCAAGATCCTTGTCAGCATTTATTGTTTTTTATTATTTTGATGATACTCATTCTGAATGGAGTGAGATGGAATATCAGTGTAGTTTTGATTTTCTAAAGATAAACTTTTTTTCTTTTAAAAATAAAACAAAAATGATGATACAGAACAATGGTTAATATATTTCATATTGGGATAAAGATGAACTTTTTTATGTACTTGTTTGTCATCTATACTTCTTTTGAGACAAGTCTGTTCAATTCATTTGCCCATTTATTGTGCGAGTTACTTGATTTTTAAGAGTTAAATTAAAAAAATTATATAGTGTAGATAGTAATCCTTTATCTGAAGAGTAGCTAGCAAGACTTCTAATTTGATATAATCCCATTTGATAACAGATTTTTAATAAAGAAATTTCATTGTAGAAAGGGAAGTGAAGATAGAGAGGCTTGCCTAAGGGAGAAAGTAGACTGGAAATAATTTTTTTCTTTCAAATATAGGAATGTCTTGACTATGTATAAAATGATGAGAAGAAGCCAGTAGAGAGGGAGAGGCAGTGGCAGAAGGCACAGGACTGAGAGGATAATCAATGCAAGACAGTGGTCTCTGAGATCAGAGGGACAGTTTCAAGCCATGAATTATTAGTGCTTGATGGGAAGCAGATGGAGGAGATGTTGGTGTGGATGAAGGGAACCTATGACATTTTTGGTGATTAAGTTCCTTTTCATCTGCTCAGTCTGAGAGCAGAGATAATAGGATTTGGTGTTTAAAACAAGGAGACAAAAACTATGGGAGCTTCTATGGGAAACCTGACAAAGAAAGAAATGAAAGGCTTTGTGGGTAACATTAGGAGTGACTTTAACATTAGAGACCATAGATAAATGTTTATCCTAGCTATTCATGTTTTATAAGAAAACTTTACTACAGTGGATAACTTACACACATTTAATCACACTCAAGGAGAGATGCGGTTGATTCATTCATCCCTGACTTAAGTTGGAGCCCTGTGTCTATTTAAGGACAACTTCCTGAACTGGAGAAATAATGATGAGAAGGTAAGAAACAAATTCAGTAGGCTTGGCTTTCAAAATTTTAACCAGCAGAGCAATGGGAGCAACACAAAGGTGAACTTAAAAAAAGGAGGAGTTTTAAAATTTGTAATATGCTTTTGAAATTTAAATAATCATTTACCAGTGTAGAAACTACTCTTCTGAAATTCTTCTGCTATCTTTGCTCCCAAAAGAATTTCTTGGTGAAAGACTGAACCAGCAATTACAAACTTTACAGATGAGGAATACACATGTCCCCTGCCTGGTATCTGCGGCAGTTGCCCTTTATTCAATCACCCACAGCTGGAGTAATTGGATCTTTAGGTACAGGTTAATGGGATAATTAGGCAAACACGATCAAACTTGTACACCATGAGGAAATGGATGGCTGCTGTCTCCGAGCCTCCTGTTGTACACTGAGCTTTGCAACCTGTTCTTCATTTCTATGGGCAATAAAGTAGGAGATGGATTAGCTGCAAGTGTTTTCGTCTGTCTGTGAGTGGAAGTGTGGTTTGATTTAAATGATTTTTTTAAGAGGCAGCTACTGGAATAACCAGTTAGAGATGAAATGGATGAGGTATGCTTGCTTCACAAAGAACTCTCAGTGTGGCCCTGGTATTTCAGAGTTCTTTGCATGCAATCACCCCACCCTGAATACACTGATGTGATTCTCATTTTGGAGGCTATTTTTTCATAGGCCTGAGAGGGGAAATAGAAAACGACATGATTCCACGAAAGAGTATAATGGGAAACATAGTCCCAGCAGTGATCATCAAAAAAGGATGAAGCTTATAAATCATAGACAGTGTCTTCTATGACAGTGTCTTCTGAAGTCTTTTATAATTTTGCCTGTCTTTTTCATGCATTTATCCTATACTTTCAATTATCTACAACTCTGTGTTGTGGTGATATGTAGGAAATACCATACTCTACTTTCCATTATTTTTCTGGAAATATAGACCAGGTGCATAATCATACATCAGGGAATAGATCACTCATCTTATATGTATCTGCAACTGAACTTCAGCCTTCTTCCTGGCTTGGCAGGTCCTCTAAGGGGGTTATTAAATGATAAAAATATCCTGTCTCCAAGATACTGAAGTCAATTGGTTGATGCTCTGCTGTGTTAACTGGCAATTGCTCTTCTATGTTTTCCTGTTACCACAGAATTGCTTGCTGAATACTCTGGTATGGGTTAGTAATATTGAATGAAGAAATGAATCTGGTCCCTAGTAGTAACAGGCTTTTGTCAGGAAAATGTCCTGAGGTATTGATATCAGATTTAGGCTAGTTGTCTTGGAGTAAGTACTTGGGTAATTAATATAGTACTGCATTTAATGCTTATATAGAATAGAGTATCACATTCTATATAGCACACATAATGTCTATAATGTACAACAATGAATCTAGGCCATCCTGTGATGCCAAATTTCATGTGAGTGAAAGATTATTTCAAAGTGATAAAGAACTACTTTTACACTGTCTAAAGTCTTTACTGGGTTTTCAGCTTTGTCTCTTTTTCTTTAATGACCATTGTAAATTCACTAATACCAAGTTTTTGACAATGCACAAATAGTAATATGCCTAAACATTTGAGAGAATATGAATTGAGTAGAAATGCGTGGGATATGGAGAACATTTACAGTAGCAAAAATACACTGTATGATGTTACAGTAGTAGAAGCATGTCCTTATACATTTGTCCAAACCCATAGAATGTACACTAAGAGTGTACTTATATATAAACTATGGACTGTGGGTGACAATAATGTGTAAAGCAGATTCTTTAATTATAACAATGTAGCACACTGGTGGTGAAGGTATTATAATGGGAGAGTCTATATATGTCTCAAGGCAGAGGGAATACATAGGAAATCTATGTAATTTTCTCCTAATTTTGATGTGAAACTAACAGTCCTCTGAAAATTTAGCCTTCACATTTTAAAACAAAGTTCAGTTTATAGATCTTGTTAGCTACCTTCACAGAGCTCTCAAGTCTATAATGTAGTGGGAGCCCAAAGAACACACCATGAACACATTGAGAAAAGGCTTTTTAATCAGTTAGAACTGTCAGAAAAACCTGCTAAAGACAGTCTGAGGAAGATAATCCTAAACCAAGATATGTAGGAGTACTGCAGATAAAACTTTGGAACCTTACCCTACTTCAGTTTTTAGTTTATTCAAATCAGAGAAATAACATGCTTGTTCTTGGTGGATCAATTAAAATATCCAAATATAACTATTATTAGCAGCTTGTAGAAGTCATACTTGTTTATTGAGATGTATAAATTGGACTCAAAATTGATGATTGTTATGAATTATTTTAGCGTTTTGTTTTTTTTTTGGCTTCTATGTTCTTTGCTAGAGAAAAGTATTTTTCTAAGGGACAAGGTTGTTGCCAGTGTCTTTCTAACTGCAGGTGGAGGCAGCGTTCTATTTTAGAAGGCTGATGTTCTGTTTAGATATTTTGAAGTAGAAAATGTGCAAAGCCAAGAACTACTTGGAACACTGACTGTAGCAATAGTTTGTAAAAGAAAATTATCTTCTAGTCCCGGGGTTTTTTTAGATGGAAAGATTGAAGTGAGCCACATCTTGACATAGAATATGCTGCTCCAATTCCAAGTCCATTATTACTGTTGTCACCCTGACAAAAAGTGAAGTCAATGCTGAATTAGCCAACAAGAATGCTAAAGATTATTTAAGTTGGAAAAGAGAGAAGATGAAATGAGAGTGTGAGTCATAATAGGCTGTTCAGATTTAAATTTGTAAACAACTTCCAATTTCTTGTGTCTTGTACTTTTTTCTTTAAATTTTATATGGATTTATTTCACTAAAATATCACTAATATCACTAAAATACCCGCTATCTACGACATCGCTTAATTGAATCTGTATTTTACCATTCGTTTTGGAGTTCAATACATTTTATTAGATAGTCTCACTTTTTGATTCCTCCTGTACTTACCAAGAGTAATCATTGTATCAGGTAGTGGATAAGTTGGTATACAAACCAAAGGCATGGTAGAAGACAACTAAGGGAGGATGATGGATAAGTCAGAAGGAAGACTGTGGCCTATTAAGTAAGAAAGAGTAAAACAACAAAGGGGCAGCCTCTCCTCACTTTGTACCCCAAATCCTAATATCGTACAGCAAAGGGAGACACATGGAGATGGGTGTTTAGCTATCACAGGGCATGGTGATAGTCTATGCATTTGTAGGAGAAAGCATTGAAAACAGGAGATTATGGGAGGAGTTGCATTCCTTTTGGAATCAGGCAGACATAGACTAATCGATTTCCTTTTCTTTTTAACTAAGTGTGAGTGATCATGAATGTAGGATGGAACTTGGGCAAGAAAAGTGAGGAGAATATAACCTTAGAGGAGATGAGAATTTTGTTTGTGTACATAAAGAATGATTTCTCAATTTTGGTGTCATTACTGTCAGTTTGGGCCAGATAATTGTAATACTACAGGACACTGATGTGAGGGTTGTGGGATATTTAGTAGCATCCCTGGCCTCTACCCACTAGATGCCAGTAGTACCCTGTGAATTGTGAGAATCAAAAATGTCTCCAGAAGTTGGCAAATGTCCCTTGGGGGACAGAATTGTACTTAAGTGAAAGCCATGGGTGTAGCAGCTTCTGAGAAAATGTGTTTTGGGCTGTTAGCTTTTAAGTGTATATTTGGTCCTTTCCATTTGTACATAAGCTGAGTAAAATGAGATAAGGAAAATATTCACATCAAATTACTGTTGTAAGTGTTCATCGAATAGTAAATTAAGAATACATAATTGTGATCAATTCAATAAGAAGCAATAGAGTTGAAACAATAATAAAATACCTACCAACTAAGAAAAGTCCAAAATCTGATGGATTTACTGTTGAATTCTACAAGACCTTTAAAGATGTTGTAACACCAATACTACTAGCACTTATCAATAAAACTGAAAGGGAAGGAATCAAAGTCATTTTTGCAGGCTAGCATCACTCTAATCCAAAATCAAGATAAAGACAATGACTAGAAAAGAAAACTGTAGGGTAATATTAATGAACATAAATGCAAAACTCCTTAATAAGATACTGACAAATAGAAAGTAACAAATCATCAAACGGATCATACATCATGGCCAAGGAAGTTTCATCCTGGAGTTTCAAGGACAGTTCAACATATATGAATCAATATATGTAATGTACCACAAGAATAGAAACAAGAACAAAATCCACATGACTATATCAAGAGATGCAGAAAAAGCAGTAGACAGTATCTAACACTCATTCATGATAAAAACCCTGAAGAAAATATACATAGAAGAACCTTACCTGAATCCAGTAAAAGCCATTTATGAGAAGACTGTGGCAAACAGCATATTGGTGGGGAAAGGCTGAGACATTTCCTACTAAAATCAGCAACAAGATGAGGGTTCACACTGTCACCACTCTTGTTCGACAAGTTACTCAAAACATTAGCCAGAACAATCGGGCAAGAGAAAGAAATAAAAGGGATATATAAAGGAAAGGAAGAATTCAAATTTTTGTTATTTATAGAGGACATGATTCCCTACAAAGAAGACTAAAAAATGCAATCAAAAGTCTCCTATAGTTAATAACTAGTTCCACAATGTAGCAGGATGCAAAATTGACATACAGATATCAATATTGTTCCTGTAAACTCACCAATAATGAATTCATTGAAAAAGGAATTAGGAAAATCATACCTTTCACAAGAACATAAAAAAGAAAAGAAAAGAAAAGAAAAGAAAAGAAAAGAAAAGAAAAGAAAAGAAAAGAAATGCCTAGCAATAAACCAAATCCAGGAAGTGAAAGACCTCTACAACTAAAATTGCTGTGCAGTACTCTGAAAAAGGAGATTGAAGAGGGCATCAGAAAATGGAAAGATATTCCTTGTTCTTGGATAGCCAGAACTAATACTGACAAAATGGCTATTCTTTTAAAACTGAGATATAGATTTAATGCAACCTCAATTGAAATACACTATTCCTAATAGAACTAGAGAAAACAACCCTAAAATTCATATAGAACCAAAAGAGATCTACAATAACAAAAGCAGTCCTGGGCAGCAAAAGCAAAGTAGGAAACATCACGATACCTGACTTCAAGTTATACTGCAAGGCACAGTGATAAAAATGACGTAGTAGTGGCATAAAAATGGACATGTGAATCAATGTAATAAAGTAGAGGAAGCAGAAACAACCTGAGCATATTCAGCTATTTAGTCTTTGACAAAGGGGCCAAAAATATACATTGGAGAAAACATGGCCCTTTTAGCAAATGGTGCTGGGGAACCTGACTATCAAAATGCAGATTAAGGCTAGACATGTGTTTCTCAGCACATAGAAAACCAAAACAAAAATGCATCAAAGATCTACATATTAAAGCAGAAACACTTAACTTACTCAAAATAGGTAAAACTTAACACTTAAATTATTCAAAGTGCATGAATCTCTTTAAGTCCTTAAAGAGTTTCTGAACAAAATGTCAACTGCACAAGAAATAACAGCAAGAATCAATAAATGGTTTTACATCAAATTAAATAGCTTTAGCACATCAAAAAAATTAACATTGAAAGTGGAGAGACAACCTACAGAATGGAAAAAAATCTTTGCCTCAGACAGAGGACTAATATCCAGAATATATAAAGAACTAAATAAAAAATTAGAATCTGCAAAATAGAAGACCCAGTTAAAAATGGACAAGTGAAATGAAGAGGCATTTCTCAGAATAAGAAGTACAAATGGCTAGTAAACATATAAAAACCTGTTCAGCATCTCTGGTCATTACAGAAATGCAAATTAAAACAATGCTAAGATTTTATCTTATTCCAGAGAGAATAGCAATCATCAAACATTCAAACAACAAATGCTGGTGTAGTTGTAGTGAAAAAGTATCCTTTCTATATGTTGGTGGAAACCAATTACTATGGAAATTGGTGTGGACACTTACTACAAAACTGAAAATAGAGATGCTATTTGACCCAGTTATTCTCCTTCTAGGTATTTTTCCAAAGAATAAACATCGTGTTTCAGAGGTACATGCATAACAATGTTTATAGCAACACAATTCATAATAATGAAATCTTCAAAGAGGCATATGTATCAATCAACAGATGTATGGATAAAGAATATAGTACCTACACATAATGAGCTACTACTTAGCTATAAAGAATAAATTTGAGACATTTGTAGAAAAATGGATGTGCCTTAAAACTATAATGTTAAGTGAAATAAGTCAGACACAGAAGCATAAATATCATAGTTTCTCTCATTTAGGTCACCCAAACAGCAAATTAGAGCAAAATAAAAATTGATAATAGGAAACAGGAAGATTGATATTTTGCAAACGGGAGGAGGACCAGGAGTTTGAGGGTGGGGGTAGGTAGAAGGGAAATAGATTAAAAAAGATGTAAGAGGCATCATGTGCATGTATCAATTAAATGCAATCTTTGCATGTCATCAGTATGAACTAAAATATGATGATGATGGTGAAAATGGGGAAAGAGGTCAAGAGGGACATCGGGAAAGAGGTGGGGAGGGGACAAGGAATAAAGAATCCAGATGTTTTCAGTGCATGTACCTACTCCCTAATATGAATGGATGCGTCTTGTACTCCAATATATAAATTATTTTCTTTACTAGTGTTTTTTATTTATTTTGAAAAACCAGAAAAAAGGGTAGAAATAATACAGAATTTAAAAAACAGTAAGAAATCAATTCTAGTTAATACACTACATGGTGTTATCTTAGAAATAGTTGTTCAACGATTTTTTTCAAAAAGGAATTATTTCTTTTGAAGAGTAATTGTTTTTAATGTTATTCAGCATTTCCAGTTCCTTTATTATTCACTGTTTTAAGTAAGTTACCTTTCTCTATCTCAAAGTCTGAAATATTACTTGCTGTTTGCTTCCAAAATTTTATAGTAAATTTTGTGTTTGTGATTCTTACATTTTGTTCATGCTTCATTTTCAGTTAGTTGCATGTATGGTATGTGTTAGCGTCCCACCATCACAATGAAATATTGATTGTAATTAACTTGTACAGAACATTTTGTTTGTTTGTTTTGAGCTCACACCTTTGGATGTTCCTGTTTGTGATTTTCTCCACTGTTCTGGGCCTGTAGCTAGGAACATGACCCGGTGGGAACACATAGTGTAGCGAAACTGTTTACTTTATAGTCAGGAAACAAAACAGGGCAAGGAAGAGACTGGGTCACTCATTCATTCCCCGTTAAGGGCATGACCCCATGACATAAGTACCTCCCACAAGACCCCACCTCCTAAAGGTTCTACCAGCTCCTTATATGCTACTCTGGGGATAGGCATTTATTTTTTCGGGAGGGGACATGTTTGCAGTATAATAATCACATTTATCATGGGATCACATTTATCAAGGGAAATTTGTATATGTACATAATGATCACATTTATCATGGGAAATTTGTATACGTACATAACACATCGTAACTCATTTTTTTGTTCCCTTCCCCCTACCTTCCCTCAACCCTTCTTCCCGTCCACATTTGTGAAAGTTCTATTTTCAGTTGTTTCAACTCTTTTTGTTAATACCTTTTCCTTTTTTTCTCTCCTTCCTCCTCCTTTCTTTTCTTTCCCTTCTCATTTGTAGAAGTTCTTCTTACTTCCTAGTATCTATTCTTTATTTATACTTTGGGATTCTCACCCAAGAGAATCACCACGCACTAAACTAAAATCAAAGTAGATCAACAGAAACACTTAATCTGCTGGAAGATAAAACAGGTAAAATCCTTGAGACACAGTTGTAGGCAGACTTTCTGAATAAGCATGGGTTGCATAAAAAATAAGACAAAGAATCAACAAATGAAATCACATTAAATTATAAAGTTTTTGCCTGGCAACAAACTCCATCAACAGGCATTTCATACACAAATTTTGGGGGGATATTCAAGATGCAAACTGCAACAGTGTGAAATTAGGGTAAACTTAGTTTTTCTATGTAGATATTTAGTAGATTTTACAATGTTTGATTGAGACATTCACTTCCATATTGGTTTACATTGGCTCCCTTGTTGAAATAAATTAGCCATATATGATTATTCTCTGTTGTGTTGCACTTACTTATTTCTGTCCTTTCATCTACACCAAAGTATCTTGATTTTTCAGAACTTTGTAATGGTTTTGGAATCAGGTAAAGGAACTCCTCCAATTTTGATTTTACTTATCAAAGTAGTTTATTTTTTATAGGTCTTTGCCTTTCCATGTATGCTCTGGAGTTGGTTTATCAATTTATACAAACACTCTGCTAAAACTGTAATTCGGATGGTAGTGGATATGTAAATCAATTTGGGGAGAATTTCCATCTTAACTATTAAAAATTTTAATCCACAATCATTGCAATCACTCCATTAATTTAGCTATTCTTATTTTTTCTTTCTCAGTAACATTGTAAGTGTAAAATATTAGACATTTTTGTTGGACTTATTTGTAAATATCATATTTTTTCAAGCTATTCTATGTGGAATTAGCAATTTTTCTACTTTCTACAATTTACTGCTAATTTGTAAGAATACAATTATTTTTGTATTTTAACCTTATATCCTGTAACATGCTAAAATAATGTTAGTTCTGGTAGATCCTTAAAACATTTTTTTCACTAAATCACAATCCAGGAAAATTTTATGTCTTCCATTAAAATCTTTGTGGAATCACAAGAACAATAATATAAAGACGCCACTAGGCAGAGCAAGCAATTAAACAGAGGAGAAAGACAGAAAACCAATGACAGGGAAATAACATGAAAAAGATAAGCCAATACATGTCAGTTATAACCATCAATGTAAATGGTCTCAATTCACCCATCAAAAGAAACAGACTGGCAGAATGGATCAAGAAATAAGATCCAACAATATGCTGTACTCAAGAAACACATTTAACTAAAAAAAAAAATTCATAGACTAAAAGTCAAAGGTTAGGAAATGATACTGCATGCCATACAAACCCAGAAAAAGGCAGGGTTAGTTATTCAATTTGCAGACAATATAAAGTTTAAATCAAAACTGATAAAAAAAAGACAAAGAAGGTCACTACATACTTCTTAAAATACTGGTGCACCCAACTACATAAAACAAATGTTAACAGACATGAAAAACCAAATAAGCACTAACGCAGTTGTAGTGGGGGAACTTAATACCCCACTCACAAATAGATAGGTCTACTAGATAAAAAATCAACAAAGAAATATCAGAATTAATCCAAGCTGGTGAACAAGTGGACTTGATAGATGTCTACAGAGTTTTCCACACCAAAATATCAGAATACACATTCTTGTCAGCTGCACATGGGACATTCTCCAAAATAGACCACGTATTAGCCCACGAAACATGCTTAAGTAAATGCAGAAGAATTGAAATCATCCCATGCATACTATCTGACCATAGTGCAATGAAACTGGAAATCAGTGGCAAAAGAAATCATAAAAACTACATAAACACATGGAAATTAAGCAACACTCTTTTGAACAACCAATGGGTCACAGAGGAAATTAAAGACAAAATTAAACAGTATCTACCATTAAACAATAATGCTGATACAACATATAGGAACCTATGGAATGGAGGAAAGCAGTCCTATGAGGGAAATTTATAGCTATCAACTCTCATATCAGGAAAACAGAATGAGCTCAAATAAACAACCTAATGTTGAACCTCAAACTTCTAGAAAAAAAGAACAAATCAAAACCCAACCTCATATGAGGAATGAAATTATAAAAATAAAAACAAATTAATGCAATTGAGACTAAGAAAACAATACAAAGAATTAATGAATTGAAAAGTTGATTCTTTAAAAGAATGATAAATAAATAGTGAAACTCATCAAAAAGAGGGAAGAAAAAAACAAATTCAAGCAATTAGGAAGGAAAAGGGGGAAATCATAATGAATTCTAAAGAAATCCAAAAGATCATCAATACCTCCTTCAAGAACTAGTACTCCAATAGGATGAAAAACACAGTAGAAATGGACAGATTCCTAGACACAGTCAAATAGCCAAAAATAAGTCAAGAATATATAAAAATGCTAAATAACCTGATATCAATCAATGACATTGAAAATGTTATTAAAAACTTACCAACAAAAAAAGTTTGGGTCCTGACAGATTCACTGTTGAAGTCTATAAGAAATTTAGAGAACTAATGCTCCTTATGTGAAAACTCTTTAGGGAAATTGAAAGGGAAGCAATACTTCCAAAATTGTTCCTGGAAGCAAGTATTATCCTGATTCCAAAACCACAGAAGAATCTAACTAAAAAAAAAACAAAATACAAAACAAAACAAAACAAAAAACTACAGGCCAATCTCTCAGCCAGTCTCTCTAATTAACATAGACAGAAAAATCCTGAATAAGGTACTGGCAAACAGAATGCAGCAAATCATCAAGAAGATTGTACACCATGACCAGGTAGGATTCATCCCTGGTATGCAGATGGTGCAACATACACAAATCAATAAATGTAATATATCATATTAACAGAATCAAAGACAAAAATCACATGATCATCTCAATAGATGCAGAAATAGCATTTGACAAGTACAAACCTATTCACTATAAAAAACCTACAGAAAATTGGCACAGATGGTCTTTGCCTCAATTTGATAAAAGCCATCTATAACAAACCAACAGCTAATATCATACTAAATGCTCAGAATTTGAAAGCTTTCACTCTAAAATCAGGAACAAGACAAGGAGGCCCACCATCATCACTCCTATACAATACAGTTCTGGAAACATTAGCTAGAGCATTAGACAAGAGAAAGAAATAAAAGAAATAAGTATTAGAAAGAAAGAAGTTAAATACCATTATTTTCAGATGACATGATACTCTACATAGAAGACACCAAAAACTCCACCAGAAAACTTCTAAATTTAATAAGCAAATTCATCAGTGTAACTGGATACAAAGTCAACACTGAAAAATCAGTAGCATTCTTGTACACAAGCAATAAATTCACAGACAGAGAAATTAGGGTAACCAAACTCTTTACAATAACATTCAAAGAAAAGCAGCAAATACTTGGGAATCAATCTAACAAAGAAATAAAAGATCTATACACAGAAAATTACAGTACTCTGAAAAAGTAGATTGAAGAGGATATCAGAAAGTGGAAAGCTATCCACTGCTCATGGATAGGAAGAACCAACATAGAGAAAATGTCCATACTCCCAAAATTTTTATACAGATTTAATGCAATCCCAATGAAAATACTGTTAGCATACTTCACAGAAACTAGAGAAAACACTCAAAAATTCGTTTGGACCCAGAAGAGACCTAAAATAACAAAAGCAATTCTGGGCAACAAAGGCAAGTCAGGGGGCATCACAACCCCTATACTACAAAGCTACTGTGATGAAGTCAGGATGGTACTGGCAAAAACACAGACTTGAGGACCAGTGGAACAGAATAGAAGATACAGATGCAAATCCGAACACATTCAGCCACCTCATCTTTGACAAAGAAGCCAAACATGCTCACTGGACGAAAGATAGCCTCTTCACTGCTGGGAGAGAACGATGTGCCTTTTGAGAACCCACCATGTTGGGCAGAGAGGCAACAACCAGAAGAAACCCTGCTTGCCTCCCTGGTGAGTGTGCGTGACTGCACAGACTCCAGGAAGTGAAAGAGATGTGTGTCCCATAGGCCTACCTGTGTGCGGGCTACGAATCAAGGACCTCCCCCCCGCCATAAGCAACCTGCTGGCTCAGAGGACCGGCTAAGTTCATGGCAACTAAGGTCCATAAAGGAACTAAATGCTTGTATTGTCAGGTTATTTTGCAGGCCTGGTGCCCACAGTCTGAGTATTTCTTGGGAAGATGACATAGTGCAGTGTGGCAAATATGTGGGATTGTCCTCTGTCATGTCTCCGAGCCCCATTATCATTCTCATTGTTTTGCTTAATTTTGATTAATTTTCGTTTCTTCTCTTTTCTTTTCTTTTTTTATTTTTCTTCATTTCATATCCTATTTTTACCTGATGGAATTGTCAACTATTCTGAAAATAACAAGATACACTATAGTAGCTATTGTTTTCATAGTATCCCTCTTTGAAGTTCTATGCCGTTCTACTGCTTTGTTTCGATTGTTCTGTTGTCTTTTGTTGGATTTTACTCTCTTTAAAATAAAATTAAAAAAAAATAGTGCTAGCAAAACTGGCTTTCCACAAGGCAAAGACTAAAACTAGAACCGTGCCTATCACCATGCCCTAAATGAAAGTCAAACTGGATCAAGGATATAAATATTAAAACAGAAATGTGAAGTCTACTGGAAGAGAAGATAGGTAGAAGTCTTGAAGACATAGGTGTAGGCAGAGACTTCATGAACAAAACCCAGACTGCATGGGAAATACTACAAAGAATCAACAAATAGGATGTCACTTTACTAAAAATTTTGCACAGCAAGAGACATCACCAACAGTGTGAAAAGACAGCCCACAGAATGGGAAAAGATTATAGCCAGTTGTCCTTTAGACAAAAGACTTTTATCTAAAACATATAAAGAACTGAAAAAAAAATCAGGCCTCCCAAATTCAAAGACCCAATCCACAAATGAGCATCTGAGTTGAATATGCACTTCTCAGATGAAAAAATACAAATGGAAAACAAATATATTAAAAAATGTTCAACATCACTGGTCATTTGAGAAATGCAAATTAGAACAACACTGAGATTCCACCTCATCCATAAAATGTGAATATCATGATGAAATCAACCAGTAACAAATACTGGAGGTACTGTGGTGGTACTTGTGTTTTAGAGGTACTTCTTCACTGTTGGTGGGAGTGTAGACTGATGCAACCACTACGGAAATCAGTGTAGAGATTCCTCAAAAAACTAGGGTTGAAGTTCCAATCCAATGGAACTATTCCCCTTTTGGGTATCTTCCCAGAAGAATGAAAATATCATACCATAGCAATATATGTGCACCCATGTTTATAGTGGTACAATTTGTAATAGCTAAATTTTGGAAACAACCCAAAGGTCCATCAACTGAGGAATGGATAAAAAAGATGTTTTTTTTAATATAATGGAATACTACTCTGCCATAAAGAATTATAAACTTGAGACTTTTATAGATAAATGGATGCAGCTTGAGACCATACTCATAAGTGAAATAAATCAGACCACATGTGAAAATATTGTATAATCTCATTACTGTGAGAAGCTGAGCATGTAAACAGGACCCAAAATGTACAATAGATATTGTGAATTGGGAAGAAGCTGTTCAAAAGGAAAGAGAAACTGTGGTGGGGGAAGAGGAAAGGAAAGAAAGAGAAAAGGAAAAATAAAATAATATACACATATATAAACAAGATAGCTAAAATAAAAATACTGCTAGTTTCTCTTAGTTCATTGAAAAGTAAGGTTTGTGATTTTGGGACAGTACCTCATCGCTTGTTTTAAAATTGTTTTCTTTTCTTCTTTGTATAATAAAAAATAACTTGATTTTTTTCTTTGTTGGTTTTGTTTTACTTGCCATATTGCAATGGCTAATACTTCCAGGTCAATATTGAACATAATTGCAAAACTATACACTTTTGCTTCTGATTTTAGGGGAAAGCAAGCCAGTGTTTCAACCTTTGGTATAATGTTAACATTAAATTTATTGCAGATGTCCTTCAGTTTGAAAATTTGGTTACCTCTTGCTAATTGCTTGAGAAATTTCATAATGGTTTTTTGTCGAATAGTATATTTAGAAATATATTTATTGAAATGATGAAATAACCCTGTCTTTTATTCTGCTAATATAGTGAATTACCTTTATTTTCAGAAGTCAGAGTAGTCTTGCATTCCTATACTAATTTAAGTGCTATCAGGTATTACTAGATTAAAATTCCTAGTATTTTATTAAGAATTTTTTCATCTATGCACATGAAATTGAGTAATATTTCCTCCTCTATTGTCTGCAAGTTAGTTTAAAATTAATGTCTTAGTTTTAGTGAGTGTTTGATGGAATTCATCAGTGAATGCATGTGGATGTGAAAATTTCCTTTGGTGAAGATTTCTGATAAATAATTCAACCTATTTAATAACTATGAGGTTAATCATATTTTCTATTTTTTTCATTGTGTTAATACTGGTAAATTGTGTATTTCTAAAAATTTTAAATTAAATGTATTGGTAAGTTGTATATTTCTAAAAACTTTTTTTTTCTTTTTCTTTTTTTTTTTTTTTGTGGCACCAGGGATTGAACTCACAACCTCACGCCTGTCAGACAGGCGCTTAAGTCACTGAGCCAAACCCCTGGTCCTGGTTTTTTTGAGGCAGGGTCGCACTGTGTAGCTCAGGCTGGCCTTGCCCTCGCGTTCCAGCCCAAACCGGCCTCGAACTCACAAAGCTCCTCCTACCTCAGCCTCCCGAGAGCTGGGATTAAAGGCCTGCGCTACCACGCCCGGCTAGAAACTTTTAAATTAAATATATTGGTACAATTTAGACATACATAGTTATCATATTCATAATAGGGAATTTGCACCTGTATATGATATATCTTAATTCCTTTTTTTCTCCAATCTTCTCCCCTCCCTTCAACCCCTTTTCCCCTCCTTATTTACAAAGCTTTGTTTACATTTTATTATTGTTTTATCGTTCTTTCCTTTCCTTTCCTTCGTTTCTCCTTCTTTCCTTCCTATAACCCTTTTTCTTTGAGTCATTTCTTCCCATTTCACCATACCTATTATACACTGTGATCCTTATGTACATATATGGTTTCTCACACCATAGAAATTCTAAAATTTTTAAAAATGTTTTTCTAAATTTTCACATTAGTTGGTTCAAAGTTGTTTACGATATTGCTTTATTAGCCTTTTAATGCCTTGGTTATTTGTGGTGTAAATCATTTCCTTTCCCTTAATATCAGAAGCTTATGATTTTTTTCTTGTTTTTTGTTTGTCTGTTTGTTTTTGTTTTTGGTCAATTTAGCTAGGACTTTCTAAATTTTGCTGTCTTTTTAAAGGGTAGTTTTTGTTTTATTTATTTTCTGGATTTTTTTAGGCTTTTATTTCATTAATTTTGTAATTACAACACTTATTATTTATTTATTCTTACTTGTTTTAAATTCAGTTTGTACTTTTATAGCTTCTTGAGGTAGAACTTCAGGGAATTAAAATTATTTTTTTTTATGTCCTAACATATACCTTTAAACCTATGTGTTTCCATCTCAAAATTACTTTCCACAAATGTTGAAGTATCATACTGTTGTTCGTCAGTTTTAAAATTTGAAATTGACTTGTAATATCTTGTTTGATGCGTGCATCATTTTTAAATATGTTCTATTTAATTTCCAGATATTTGAGGTGTTCTAAGATATCCTGTTATTGATTTCAAATTTCATGGTTTTGAGGTCTGGGATTTAGCTCAGTGGCACAGCCTGGCAAGCCTAAGCCCCTGAGTTTGACTCCCAGTACCAAAAAAGAAAAAAAAAATGATTGTTTTGGTTAGAGAATATTCCCTGACTAATTTTTAAATGTGTGAAGGTTGGTATTAATGGTCAACCATCTCACCTAAATTGGTGAATTTGTCATGTGTAATATAAAAGAACATGAAAACTTTAGTTGTTAAAAATATTATTCTATGGGGGCTGAGCCAGGAGGATCACACATTCTAGTCTGCCTGGGCAATTTAGAAAGACCCTATCTCAAAAATGAAATGAAATGAAATGAAATAAAAGAAAACAAAACAAAACAAAATAAAATAAAAGTGTTAGAGATATAACTCAGCTCAAAGATCACTGAGTGTCTTTGCTAACAAGGAAAGTGTTCTATAATTATTAATTAGATCAAGATGGCTTTCAATGTTGTTCAGCTTTCCTTTGTCTACTGATTTTTCTTGCTCAGTTCCCTGATCCGTTACTTAGAGAAGTATGATGTAATGTATACTGTATATTTCTCTAATTGTGAATTTCTCTACATTATTCGGGTGCTTTTAAATAAGGCACATACACATTGATAGCTTTTATTTCTCTCCCTTGAATTTTCTTTTAAATGTGTCTCTTTATCTGTGGTCTTTTTCTTTTTAAACCTTGAAATTTTTTTTTCTGATACTAATGTAGTCATCTCAATTTTTGACCACTTAGTATTTGCATGATGTATTGCTATTTATTCCAAGCCTCTATGAACCTTAATATTTGAAAAATTTCCTTATAGGCAGCATTTACTTGCTTTTATTTAGGTTTGTTATTTGAATATTTTAAATCTTTTCTCCTTTATTTTTCCTTGCATCTCTTCTCACTTTCCTTCGCTGTATTATCTGAATACTTTTAACATCTTAACTTACCTATTCCCTTTTTTGGCTCTGTTTATTCATATTGTATTTTATTGGTTGGTTTAGGGACTATAATATGCATCATCTTTCAAACTCTGCTTAGAAACAAAATTATACCAATGTATGTAAATGTAGAAATCTTGTAAAAGGTGCCTGTCCCTTACCATTGGGATAATTTTTAAAAATTATTTATTGGCACCTTTTAGATATGTGTAATGATCACATTCTTCATAGAGAATTTGTACCCGTACTTGATATATCATGGCTCTTCTTTTTTTCCCATTCCCCTCCTCTCCCTTCAACCCCTCTTCCCTTAGGCTTTGTTTCCATTTTTTCCTCCTTTTCTTGTTTTTCTTTTTCTTTTCTTCCTTCCCCCCACCTTGCTCCCTCATTCCCCTTCCTATTTGAACATTTCCTTCCTATTTCATGATATCGATTACACATTTTTTGTTCCTTATTTACACTTTAGCCTTTCACAGCAGAAAAAGAATGCAATGTTTCACATGTGTGTCTGATTTATTTCACTTAAGAGTGCAGTCTCAACGTAGATTCATTTACCTAGAAATAACTCTATGTACTTTGACAACTACAGCAGGTAATATGATAAATTTGAAATAAATGTTGATATATAATGTTAAAAATCATGTCATCTTTTATACTTACTCAGATAATTACTTCGTTTGAGACAGGGTCTTGCTATGTAGTTCAGCTGGTCTTGAATTTATGGCAATCCTCCTGCCTTTCTCCCCTGAGTGCTGGAATTACAGGCTCCACACCTGGTTAATAATTGTTATTTTTGATCTTCTTTTTTTAAATTCTGAAGATTGTAGTTTCCTTCTCAGTTTTTCCTTAGTCTAAGGGAATTCCTTTATTATTTCTTATGGAGCATTTCTTTGGTTAAGATTCCCTTATCTTCAATTTGTCTTCAGATGTCTTTCTTTTTACTTCATTCCTACATACTTCATCTTAGTATAACATTACTTCTTTATGTCATGTCTTTAAAAACATTCTCCATTGTTTTCTGATGAAAAATTTGCAATTGTTTAAATTATTTTCCCTACATATAGTGTGTCACATTTTCTCTGTTTTTGAAACTTCATCTTTGAGGTATAACAGTTTGATTATGATGTATGCAGACACTAATTTCTTTGAAAATATCCTATTTTGATTTGATAGGCTTCCTGATTTGTAAACTTAAATCCTTCACCATATCTGAGAAGAATTTTAATTCTTCAAATATTATTACTTCCTGATCTAGAACTAATGAGACTCAGGTTAAATGTATATCTTTTGATATTGTCTCACAGATTTCTGAAACTCAGTGAATCATTTTTCTTCTGTTCTTCAGAATGAATAATTTCTATGAATCACCTTTGAGTTGATTAACTCTTTCTTTATAATTTGTATTGTGACATCAAGTCTGTCAGATTTGAGATACTATATTTTAAATTATTGAATTTCTTATCTTTAAATATTTGCACTTATCTACTGAGATTTTCTCTTGCATGTGTTTAAATTATCTTTTGCACATTGCTTATTATTTTGCCAGTTGTTTTAAACTCTTTATCAGATAATTCCAATACATGGTCACTGTCTAGTATCTGTGTATTGTCTTTCCCCTCTAACTTTCCAGTTTCTATTTGGGCGATTTTAGAATGTGACCTGGATGTTGTAGTTGCTGTGTGATCATTTGTGTTCTGTTACAATATCTGAAAATCTTGAATTTTTATTTTAACCAGACAATAATCTAATTAGATTCAGTCTGTAAATTGTCTCTCATGTTATGTGGCTAATAGTTTAAATCTCAATTTCTTTCTCAAAGATTTTATTCAGAATGACGTTTCAGAATTTCCACTTCATTTTAAAATAAATTCTATTTCTATGTCGAAAACTCTGTATTTTTAAATTCACTTTGCATTTTCATCACAAATATTTTAAATTGTATGGTTACTAACACTAGCACAGTATCTGCAGTTCTTTGGTGTATTTCCACATCTGTTATTCCTTCTAAGTTTTGGTTCCCCGCTTTTGTCCTGATGATATCTGGTAGTTATTTTTTAAATCCTCACTGTTGTATAATGTTATAAAAACCACTGTTAAGCTACTGAGTCTATGAATGGAATTATTTTCCTTTAGGTGGGCTGTAATTGTTTTATTTGGGACTGTGGTTAATCATACAGAATGGTCACTTTTTCTGGAACTGAGTTAATTTGAAACTGGGCTTCAGTCTTCATGAAATATGGTTAATTCTTACTAATCTTTTAAAGGTATTTTTGAGAATCCCGAACAAACATTTGATATCATTATTAGAGTCCATCAAGTTTAGTGGATCCTGTACACAGTATATATTCCTAGCCTCACATGGCTGCTGGAATCTTCACTCATTTTGTTTTACTCAGTTTTTTTTTCTTTTCTTTCCATTTGGATTATCAACTGTTGCTTTAGAATCAACAATACTTCTAACAGAAAAAGCAGTAATGAATATTGGATTTTTCCTTCTATCCATATTTGGGCCCTGTGTCTTCATTACATAGGTAGCCCTGTGATGTACTCAAACATGTTTCATACATGTTTTTAGGTTGAACAGAGATTATCAAAAAGAGAAATTGTTTCTAACAGAGAAATTTACCACTATTAAAGAACAAAAGTTTCCCAATAGTGGATTTTTATACACAAATAAATCTCTGGCTTGACATGTAGGATAAATAGGTTAACTAGCCCTAGGAAATATAAGATACTAAATATGTCATTATCATCATCCTCATCCTCACCACCACCATCATCATCCTAGGTAGAATGGATCCCATGAAAAGCCAAACAACAACTTTTATCTAATACAAAGCAATTAAGTATGAATTGGGCAAAAATGTTGAGAGCTGAATTATAAAAGCCACTAAAATCAGATAACAGGTGGCATTATACATCAAGGAAAAATGAGCTTTGTTATTTGAGGCATATAGATTCTTGGATAGGTATGAGCCAAGTTATCAATGGTGAGTCTATGAAGTATCGGGGAATGATATTTACATTTATACCATCTAGGGGACATGCTTGGCATTAGTAAGAGCATCCAGTATTCTGCTCCCATTCAATGTACAGACTTGTTCCACATAATGAAGATTAATTTCTGTCTCTTGAGTAACTTTCAACTATTCTGTTAGATATTCATTTATATTAAAGCTGAATTATTATTGTCTGAATCTGGACTTTAACTTGCTTTTATATTTAAGTGTACACTCTTTGTTTTATGTAGCACAGTAATGTAACTATCACATAGATACAATAAAGATTTTCCATTGCACTATTGGTAACTTCACTAGGAATTTTATATGGGTTTAAAGAAATTAAGGGCGCTGTAGTACATGGGACTTGTTTACCAATCCACATATGATATTTGCATCCAATGTTTCATTTCAATGTTTGGCTATTTATACACTGAAATACTCTACCTCATTACCACATTTGGTTTATTAGTACCTCAGAATTTATACAGTAAAACACATATCATATCACAGATTATATTCATTTTATTTCATCATTATTTTTTATGTTATTTTACTGATTTTGGAAATGAAGTTCATTGGCGCATTAGAATATTTGTAGATTTCACTTTATCACAGTACAACTACATCATAAAATAGATTGTATATAAAAGTGTTCTATCTCACAATGCCAGTGGTTGAAAGCATTTTTATAAAATACATATTTGTATCCATAAAGGCAATTCTTATAGATATTCATTAAACATATTGGTGATGGATAAACTTAAAGGCAGGATGACTAGCTGAGTGATTATTATAATGATCGTGGTGGCAGAGGTAAAAAGGTGCATTGGGAGTATATACAAATGGAAATTACATGGGAGTTAGAGCAAATCCAAGTTGAGAAAATGTTCCATCTTATGTATATGGACTTCAAAATATTTATTTTTTTTAAAAACTAAATGGTTTGCTTTGCTTAGTCCTAGAAAGGTGAATATGTAAGTCAGCGTTCTTGCATTTCTAGCTCTGTAGAAACTCTTGTTGCTATGTTTAGATGTTCCTTCAGACTCTGAAAACCTGTCTGATGATTAAAAAAACACCACATATTTCCTCTAAAATAGTTTAGCTTTGTATTCTTCTATTATAATCAATGACTGAGAGCATCAAAAACTATTTACTGAATCTGAAAGTCAAAATTACTGCTTTTTCTCATAGCCACTATTCATGTCTCATTAACTGCTATTGGCTGTTTTTAGAAATGTTCATTGTGGATGTAATTTCTGTCCTACTACCCTCTAACCAGTTTAGGAACTCATCATCTTTTGCTTAACATTTTTGTAAGTTTGTCTCCAAATTTTAGAATTTTATGGCCCACACTGATTCTGTACCTTGCTACAGAGAATTTTAAAACTGAATCTGATCATGTTGTCTCATTTAATATAGGAAGTTCATATTTCCTGACTTCCTCAGACTTTAGGTGAGGCATTTATAGCATTTTATGATTCAAAATTTGTTCTAAAACAATTTTGGTCCTACCTTCTGATTAGTTTTTCTCTGTCCAGTCCTTGTTGTCATCATGGTGGACTAGATTCAGTTCCCCAAGAACGTCACAGACAATCACATTTCTACCCTGTTTTCTTCATCCTGTGTCTTAGAAGCTGGATGTTGGATTCATTTTCCTTTACTAATTGTAGATTAAATAGGATGATTATGATTATTTCAGTAAAAAGAGTGGGCATCCCACTGTTGGTAAAAAGACATAACCCCTCATTATTCCCGTGTGAAAATAAACTCTAAAGTAGTTTTTAATCTCCTACTCTTTCCTAAATTTTTCTTAAGTCTGACAACTGTCTGTTTTCCCCAAATCAGTCAAAAGTAGTAAATTATCCCTGCTAAACAGATTGTGGTCCTCAACAAAGCCCATAAAATGTGTTTTGCTTAATCAACTATTATTGGAAATGAGAATCATTTTCAAATTGCTCCAAAAGAAAACAAACCAACAAACTTGTAAACATGTACTTGGCACAGAAATTCAGCTTCATTGCACTAAAATGTTAAAGAGAGAGGCAGAGAGTGAAAGAGAGCTAGAGTGAGAAGCATATTTGATGAGGGCTGGAAAACTCTACATGTCAGCAATAATAAACTTGTTATTTAATAAGGTTAATAATAGATAAAGTCCCCTAAAGATGAATTGTTATCACAGTTGACGACCATTTTATTAAAATGTTAATGGCCTGAGGCAAAAGCAAACTGTTCTCTTAATCTGCCAGAAGAAATGCTTTTTCAGGAATTATCATACCCTGCAGCACATGAGATTTAGCAAGTCATAATAAGCATATTTGAAATTTGGACTATACTCAGCTCCTGAGATCTTAACTCAACTTGACTAAACTACAGATGTGTTTCATACATTCATGAATGGTCAAAATTCCTTTTAGTAGCAAAATGCATGACATTCAATTTTGCTCATAGAAATCTACTGAAAGAAGTTTCTATAGATATATTCTGGTTTTCTTTTTTCAAGGCTAAAAGAAAAATTAGTGAAATTTTTTTCTCTTTCACCTTACCTCCAAGGGCATTTTCTATGAAATGTGACTGACTGTAACGTGCAGTGCATCTTTTCAATAATGGGTGGAATGAAATAAAAATATTCAGTAGCCTTTCAAGGACAATCAAGTGAGCCACCCCAAAGCATACTGTGTACAAATGTAATGGAATATACTGTGATTTGTTTGACCTATAGCTAGAACCCAAAAGACCTCTGTCAGATAACGCTGAGATTGCAAAAGAAAGAGTGATCATGTTCAGTTCTTTCTTATCAAGATTTTCCACAATTATTTCAAGCAGAGATATACATATATGTAGCACATGTCAATGAAAAATTTATTAATATTAAATGCATCATAACATTTGACTCTTATCTCTGGAGGAGGAGCAATAAGAAATTCAGTATCTGTTAAATTATGAATAATTTTAGATTATAAATCACAAGTGCTTGAAAGATGGAATTGACAGCTATGAAAAGTTGTCACATGAGCTAGATAGGCATAAATTTGAAGAAGAAAACGATCTGGAAGCCACCTCTTGCAGGGAGGACAAGTGAACACCAAAGATTTGCCATCCCAGTGTTTAAATCCAGAGAGAGAGGACCAGACAGAAGGAGAGAAGCACTGTGACAACTCCAGTATGAAGACAAAATGGAAAATTAGAAAACTTTCCAGACCTCAGGAGGAGCAAATTATCTATAAAACTATAAGGAATGATCAACACTACCAAACTGAACTGCGACATCAGATCTTGGTTTTAATTTTCTTATAGGTGGGAGAGAAAGGTGAGGGAGGAGTTTTTTGAACTTAGAAATGTTAATATGTATTTATGAGGGAAATATTTTATTTTTAGTTTTCTGACTATAAAACTAGTACATTTTTAAAATGCTAGTTCAGTTAGATGCTTTCTCACAGGATAGCATTTCACAGGTAAATGTGCACATGCATATATGTACATATATATATATATATAATTAAATATTATATTATTGAATATTGGGGTAAAAAGTAAATCCATAGGCATTGTACTTTTCAGTTTCTCCATTATATGGCAAAACCAAGTTCCTTTCTTCTTCTCTTCTTCTCTTTCTTTTTTCCTCTTCCTTTCTCTGCCTTCTACTTTCTTTTATTTTTATAAAGAGTTTTTAAAACCACTCCTATTTTTGCTCATTTATTTTGTATTTTGCTTGATGGTTTCGAAGCTATAAATATACATTTTATTATGTTATAGCATTTTTGGCAAATGTTGCTAAAATTATTTCTTCTTTTAAATACAAAATTGTTTAAAGAAAAACATTTTGAATGCTCATGTACCTTTTAGCTGAGTAAGGAGAATTACCTGAAACAGTGAAAGACTCTTTACCAAAAATTCCCTTTATATGCTTAGTGGGTATGTACTATCACGCATTCATTCATTCTCTTCATTTTTAAAAAATATTGGAATGATATTCAGTTTTGGATCATTACTTATAACACTGTTAGAAACTTTCTTTCACATGTTTTTTGTATACATATGTAAAATGTGCATGTTTGTCTAGAAGTGACATTGTTGGTCACAGTATATGAAAAAGTTCCACTTTAGTAGTTATTATCAATGATTTTCAAAAATTTTAAATCAGATTTCACATAGAATGGAAGTCTTTGATTAAACAAAATTGTCAGTTTTTTTGTGTTGGTGATAAACCCAGAACCTCACGCATGCCAGGGCACATGCTCTATCATATCTATATTCCTAGCCCTATTTGATCTTTTTAACTGTACTAATGCTGATTGGTTTATGTATATTTTTTGTTTTAATTTTTGGACTTCTAAAACAATTCTGATACTGCTTGAATAATTGGATAATTTAAATATTTTATACTTTAAAATCTAATGCCTCTTGTTGTCTTCAAAACTGTTCATACCTTCAGACAAAGTAAAAATCAAACAAAATAGAATAGAACAGAACAAATAAAAACAAAACAATGAATGCAATAAGGACTTCAAAATAACAGTAAATCCAAAATGGCTACCAAAATATGACTTGTTATCTTTGAAATAGCTGGCCATGTCATCAGATATAATAAAATCAAACAAGACAAAACAGAATAAAACCCAACCAAACAAAACAGTGAAAATGACACAGGACTTCAAAACAAGATACTAGGGAAATAACAATGGCTACCATCTTCAGAAGGAGATCCCGCATAGATACTACATTGTGTACTGTTATCCTCTGAATAGAAGATCAGACTACTGACTTTAGGCCTGCAAAGTCATTGAAACACTAAACACTACCACCATTAAATTGTATTTTACCTCATTAGCTATCACTGTAGCTGTGTTCGTCCTGTCAGTTACAGCAGGGGGCGGGGGATCCTGGGCCTTTCTTGTCTCCCATCACATGGAAGAGGCTGACATCTGATTCTCCCTCAGCAGCCCATGCATGGCGCTGACCCAGGGGGAGGGCTTGGTTTCTTGTTGGCTTCTTGTTCTCCCCTTCAGTCTGTGAATGGTGTCAATTCGTGGGAAAGGGCTGGTGTCTGGTTCTCCCCACAGTGGCCTGTACATGGTGCTTACTTACAGGGAGGGCTTGGTTTCTTGTTCACTTTAAATTCTTATTTTGAAGAAACATATTCTATTTTAAGGAGCAAAAAAAAAACTGTAAATTTTCAAATGTCCTAAATTCATATGCTAATGCCAATAGTATGTCTATAGGTTTTTATGTATTTCTCTGACACTTTTTTCATTCTGATACCAGTAGGGTGACTATTCGTTCTCTCTACTCAAATAGAAATCATGAATAGACAAAGTGTGGCTCTTTTAGCATTAACCAGACCTGTGTTTTGAATGCCAGAGATATCAGTTTTTAGTACTGGAAGCATTCTGCCATTCTCCTGGAAGTCTTCGAGATTCTTTCAAGTGACTGGAGATGGTGGTACCAAGTTGTTCTCCACTTACTCCTGGCATTCTCTGGCTGCTAACCACTCTCAGTATTTACAATCCTGGCTACTGGCTGCAGCAGTGTCTGCAGCCTTCAGTGTTACCAACTCTGTTATATTATCTCATCCTGACCTACTCAATTAGAAATAACAAATAAAGTAGGCCATCTGAAACAATCTTTTCTGGAACTTTGTGTTACAACATAAGGGGCAACAGTGCACAGGGTGACTCACTGAAGGTATGAGGAGATTGCTGATATGGGGGGGAAAAGTTTGGGCTCATGCATGTGCATTGTCAGATTCCTGATTAGTCATGGGTAGGAAAGGGCCTCCTTGGAGACCTGACTGGGGTGGGCTATAGCGGGCAGAGTCATCTTGCAAAGCTCTATGGTAAACTCATCTGGGGTGTGCCCAGACAACCTTGGGGTGTCTGATGCAGCTCTGGTCAGGTGTATAGCTTGGTCTTTTTTCCTTATTCTTTCTCCTTCATATCTTTCCTTTTTCCTGATAGCTGTAGCCTCTCTCCAATTAAATGCCAAGTGGAAATAATGATTTAAATCTGAAGCAGGAAGTTTATTTTATCATGTAGCAAATTCTTATAATTTAATTTCATGTTGCTTTATTGTATATTTTGAGCGCATGTTTAGCTCTCTCATAGCGGAAGCAGGATTTAATTACTCTCAGAGCAGTTTCCAGTTCCTACAGCTCCCTGC
This sequence comes from Dasyprocta punctata, assembly GCA_004363535.1. NCBI lineage: Eukaryota > Metazoa > Chordata > Mammalia > Rodentia > Dasyproctidae > Dasyprocta > Dasyprocta punctata. The sequence goes on from RJWM01002400.1 coordinate 53,965, forward strand.
AAATGGCTTAGGTAGGTGTCTAGAGATAAAAGACTGAGAAGCACCTCATCCACTTAGCAGAGTGGGCTCTCTGGATTTTGGCTTCTTGTTTTAGGAAATATCCAGGCATAGGTCTGGAAACTTACAGTGACTCATGCATTATATATACTCATTTCTATATGGTCTCTTCTCTCTAGCGACTGTTCATTGCTGTCTTAATTCACCCAGGGGCAGAAGATTATCTTTCTACTTACGGTGCCCATCTACAAGTAATACTGTGGTAACTGAGTTTGAACTCCCATCTAAAGGATCAGGGACTATCCCAGACCAGGGTTTGCTCTAAGATTCCTGGGGAACAGAAAGTCCAGTTCTCCATGTCAGAGCTATGGTGAGGCAGGTGTAAACTGGATATAGGTCAGATTACAATCATAAGGGCATCTGCTAGTATTAGCAAGTCTCTCATATGTGGGAACTCCTCATTGCAGGTTGAGCAAATAGATATTAGGTTGATCACTATGTAAAAGTATTCTGTGCAAGGAACACTGCAAGCACAAAGATCCACTTCCCCTTCCTTTACAGTTAGGGCAGGGTTCCGCTAAGGCCACTGAAAACACACCAGTAATCGTGACTTAATTGTTAACATCTTTTAGATATATTCAACCCACCTATAGGGTTCCCTTTTCCCCCTACTTTGCTAAGAGTTTTAGCACAGTGAGCATTGGTTTTTAGTTAATTTTTTTATCAAAATATAACACACATATGTAAAAATATACACATTACAGAAATATGACTTAAGGGCATTAATTAATTCACATTATCTCCAAAACTTTGCATTATTTGTTATTTTCATTTCATCACTATATAGTTTAGTTTGCATTTTCCTATTGAATATGTATTTCTATGATTATTTACCATAAAATAATCTTAGTAGCAAAGTGTAGTGTTTTAGCCATTTTGTCTTTTTCCATTTTCTTATTGTCTTGTAAGTTTTCTTTATGTATCCATTTGTGACAGTCACTTTCTGTTCTGTGCACTGTCTTTTTTGAAAAAAAAATCAAGTGACTACATGTTTATGAGTTAGTGGCTAGATACTTTGTTTTGTTTTTGGTTCATTTTCTAGTCCTGTGCCAATATCAAGTGATCTTAAATCATAATCTTGGATTAAATTTATTTACCTTGTGGATTTATTGATTCCAATTTGTTCCTTTACATATTACCTAAATGTTTTTATTGATTAATTTCAGATTTTTTTTTTGAAGCACCTCGGATTGAACTCGCAACGTTGCACCTGCCAGATAGGCACTTAAGCCACTGAGCCAAATTCCCAGCCCTAGTTTTTTGAGACAGGGTCACACTATGTAGCTCAGGCCGGCCTTGTGCTCGCGTTGTAGCCCAAGCCTGCCTCAAACTCACAATGGTCCTCCTGCCTCAGCCTCCTGAGTGCTGGGATTAAAGGCGTGTGCCACCACATCTGGCTCAAAATTTTCAATTTAACTAAAAATCTTGTTGAAACTTTAGTGGAGATATAATTGGTGATATTACTATGCCTGGAAAGAAGTAAAAAATGTTATCAAATAAGAGAAAAAATAGAGTGTAGAAATGGGCATGTGGACTGTTAAGATATTGGAATATCCTATCACCAGCTAACAAAATAAGATTATATATTCAAGACAGTGGAGCATAAGAAGAAAAATTTTAGCAAAACACTGAAAAGTATAAGAAAGTAATGACTTGATAACAACATGATATTAAAAATATGAAAATTTAAAATATAAATTTAATGTCCAAAGAGAAGTTCTTTTGGGGAATGATACAAACTAATTTTCTGAAGAACAAAATGGAAAATCCTCAAAGGAATATATGTGCCACTCCTATGCACAAAAGAACTATAATTAGAGTCTCAGAAAGAGAAAGAAGACTGTTTAATCATTAGTCGAAAAGTTTTCAAAACTGACTAATACCACTACATTCTCAATATTGATTTTATTAAAACAAGAGAGTACCTAGGCACATTATACTTAAACTATGATTGCCATTCCAAAATTAAAAGCCTAAGACAAAATTTTAGCAATCAAAATTAACAAATAAAAAATAATACATTTTTAAAAAATAGGTTTTATTTCCAGAAATGAAAGATTGACTTACTGAAATATCAAAAAAGTCATAAAATACAGAAAAATCTTATGATAATCTGCAGTACCTTAAAATATATTTGAGCCTAGTGGGGCAACACATGTCTGTAATTTCAGCATAACATACCAATGAAATTTAATAAAATTCTATCTCAAAAACATCAAAAAAGGCTGAAAGTGTGACCCTAGTACTGAAAAAATAAAACATTTGTTTAAATTGAACATCTATTCATCAAAAACATTTAATAAATTAGGGACAAAAGATATTTCTTTAGTTAGGTAGATTATTTTTAAAATTTCATAGAAAACATTATGCTTAGTGGTAAAAATTTCTCTTTCCTGACTTTGGTGTGAAATTTTATACTATAATTTTGGTTCTTTATAACCATAGAGGACGTGTTCAATGCAATAAAGCAAGGGAAAAATGATACATAATTGCAAGGAAAATCGTTGTTATTGGCAGATGACATTATTGTAAATTTGTATAACTCAAAATAATGCCCAATTAGGATATTTGAGCTAATAAATTAGTTTAGCAAGTGTTTAGTTTACAAGGTCAATAGAAATATTAAGTGAAAATATATATTTTGCCAACTGTAAATAAGATCACTTATAATAGCATCACAAGTAAGAAACTGGAGACAGAAAAGTTTTTAGCAAGTTAAATATACTTTGGTATTTTTGTACTCAAGAATTATTATGAGAAAAAATAAAAAAGAATAATGTAGAGCAATAGTATGGATTGGAAATATTTTCAAGAAATATGTCTAAAGAGTAAGAGAAGCAAGTTACAGAACAACACATATGGCATGGCAAAGTTCATTTAAAATAAGATATGATCAAAAATTAAAATATGTCATAAGCATTCATATATTTGTAGGAAGGACAGGAAAATGTCTTTGAGTTGCAGCTTCCTCTGCAAATGGACTTTGATTACTAGATGGTTTTGTTGTTTGTTAATGTCTTCTTCATGAAGAACTCCAATTCTTTCCTTGCTGGCATATGTGAAAATATTTTTCCACCCTTTGAATTTATGTCCAAGTGACTTCCTGTATCCAACACGACTGAAGTGAACGCGACATGTATTTCTTCTGATTAGGAGCAATTACGTAGTACTACCATCTTTTCTGTGTTCCTTTCCTCTACTTCAGCGAATGTGGAATCATGAAGTCGTGTTGAACAGAGAATAGAGTAAGGCAGCAGGGATACTCAGGGCATGAGACCTGCTTTAGAGTGCTGATCAGACCCAGAATGTATGATTCCAAATGAAGAATAACTTTTTGTTAGCTTAAATCATTGAGATATGGTAATTGTTTATTACCAAATGCAACCCATCATCAGTGATAAGAATACAAACATCTGTGCCATTTGTAATGACAATACTTTCTGTGCTACTTCTTTTGTTGAATATTTGAAAGTAACTTTAAAAGGTAAGTACATGCATTTGCATACAGGTATAATCATTTATTTCTTACTTAAAAAGAGAATAAAGAGCTTAAAACTGTCCATACTTTCGGTGCAAATTTTGCCTCTTTTACTTGAATGAAAATTAAATTACTTCAGATGTGCTATTAGAATGTATGCCTACAGTTCATTTTAAGATTTAGATATAGATGTTTTTATGTGTTTCTTTCTCCCCCATATCTATGAAGAATCATGTTCCATACATTTTTGAAAAGTGTCTCATATCTCATGCCTTCAGTGAATTTTCTTTTAACTTACCCAGGGTCTTTCATTTTCTGGTTTTATGAACCTTTCAAATGTGTTCTATGAAATGTATCAACTATGATGATTGATTATTAAATTGTACTTTGATAATTTTTATGTGACTGTATTAAGACTTCTATGCACACATGCTATTACTGGGACAAAATACCTGACACTACTTAAAGAGCAAAGGTTTATTGTGGCTCATGGTTTCAGTGTATGGTTGGCTGGCTTCTAAGCATGGTGGATGGGCAAGGTGGAGGAAAGCTATTCAACCTATGCCAGTCAGGGAGTGGAAAGAGAAGGAAAAGATGGGGTCAAGAATACATCCTTTTGGATCATGCTTCCATAACCCACCTCCATCATCTGGGCCTCACCTCTGAACATGAGACTTTTTGGGGACATTTTAGATCTAAACCATAACACATACTTCTGAAATCAGTATTTACATATCAAATAAAGTACAGACAATGAAAATGTCAATAAATGTATTCAAAATGAATGGTGTGCATAAATACTGTCTTGAATTAAGGGGTTTATGCATAGAAATTGATTTCAGCACACATATATTCTTTATTTCTTATAAAGGTTTTATTCCTCCTATTACCTAAAATGCTGGATTTCCTGTATTAAGCTCTTTTATCAAGATTAAAGTTGTATAGTATAGAGAATTAGAGAATTCACTAAAATTTCACAATAGAAATCCTGACTAGAAAAATAAGAGAACAAATGTAGATCACATTCTATTTTAGCAGCCTACACCCTTTGGAAAGATGGTAACAAACATGTATTGGAAACTTTTGAATTCCAAATCCTGATTAACTACTTCATGTGTATCAATGATCTTTAGCCTCTAACAAACCCATAACAGGTACTATTGTACTCTCCTATAAAATGGATACAACATTAAAAGATGTTGAAAATTGATCCAAAGTTCTAAGTCAAGAACCTCGATTCTGATATCTTGAGTGTGGGATTGAAAAAGTCCAGACTCATTTCTTTATCCCAAAGCTTTTTACATTTTCATGTTATTCGGAACCACATAGAGGTCTTGAATAAAAATGCAGACTCTGAGTTAGTAACACTGAAAGGAAAAGTACTAGTTTTTCAATATACCTTCAGGTTTTATCTATACACCAAGTCCAAGGATCACATAGGGACAATAAAACAGTTTACAATGTGTTGCAGAACCTTTGAATCAGTAAAATAATTGAAATGCTAGGTGGCATTTTTAAGAGAACCTCAAAGAACACCTAAATAAAATTTATAAGACAAATATATAAAAAGGTACCACTTTTAGATGAAAAATGCAGGCATTTTCACAAAATATTTTAATTATGATTATGAACCTATGATGAAGCTGTTCTAAAATTCTGTGCTTAGTCACAGCAATCTACAGATAATTTTTGTTGTTGTTCTGGTGCATCAATTCAGATTAACTTCTCACTTTCCATGATTAACCTAAGTAGGAACCATCCTTTATTAAAGTAAAAATAAAAAGGAACTTCTTTTAAAACAAGGGCAAACATTAGTAATTCAAAATTAGTATAATATGAATCGAAGGAAAACAAAATGCAGTCTCTTAAAAGAAATATTTCACCCTGAACTTCTCACAGTGCTGTTATACATTGCCTAGAGATCACTTCTGAGTTGAGAAAGTAGGATTTTTATATACAGCAACCCGAGAACTGCCCTGACCCCTATTTTTTACAGCTAAATAAACTGCAAGGCATGCAGTCTTTGGTGTTCTGCCGGCAGGAGCATTGAGATAAGAATTCCCACTATGAACACGGTGTTATCCTTTTGCCACTATCTACTGATTAAACCTCAAAGGCCCTTTCAAACTGTCAGGGAAGGCACACACAAGGAGTTCTGTGTGGATATGTGTGGCAGGGAAGGACAGAGAGTTCTTGAATTCTATGCTTTGTGAATACCTGACTTTCATCCTTAAAGCACCTTGTGTCCCTAGCACAGGCTCATGCTGCCAGGAAGGCTTCTGGTAGCAGTGTCAGAGCCAGATGCATTCTGTAACTAGAACTCAGGGGAAATTATTAGATTCTAGCATACGAGGCAGAGGAGGGTCAAGTCCAGGGCTAAGTAAGAGAGAGCTTTGTGTCCATTAGCAAACAAACAACTTAAACCTATTGGGTCACAGGTGGCAGGAAGCTTATATTATCCGCAAGAGAAATGTGTATCACATGGGAAACAGAACTGAAACAACTAACAGTTAGTCTCATAAGGGTGGAGCAGGGGAAGTTTAGAGAGAACTGAAAAGCACTACATGATTAAATTGTACACATGATGAACATGTTAACTCCAAATTTGCTCAGATTCACCACAGTGCCTTTGGGTTTGAACGCAAGTAGTGTCATTTAGAAGCACAGATCATTTAATGCCTTGAAATAGTTTGGGGATGAGGGTGGAGCAATATCCACAGGGGATTTGCAATCCCTGGAGGGGGTGGTAGTTTGTTGAGGTGTCTGCCTGGTAGACAGACATGTTCCTGAGAACTAATTTACCTAAAGATGACTCTTGATTTTTGAGGTATCTCTGATGATGATACTGTCTAACCAGGTGTGCTTTATTGGAAGGGACTACTGGGAGAGAGGCAGAGAGACTGCTCTGGCTGGGGAGCAGTCTGACATTCTGCTCCTAACAAGGCCCTGGTGGCTCCTGTGGTAGTTATCCCACCTGCCTGAAAGCAGCAGCATAGCTGTTTGCACCTTCCTTACCCCAGGAGCTTTGAAACTGATATGAGATTGTATTTATTGCAAGGTTTTTTTTCTGGACTTCATAACAAATACTCTGGGGTCATTGCTTATAATTCTTCATATCATCTGAGTGAGAGATATCATGGCAGGTTATTTCTATTTTTTTTCCTAACACTGAGGTCGAGTTATATATTTGCCAATAGAGAAATCACTGGTTATGGAAATTTTTATATGAAAGTAAATATTTCAACAAAAGCTATTTCGGTAATGTGATCTTCCCATAATGCCCTTGAAGGTACGTGTTAAACTCTGGATGAGGAATTTGTTTTAATTGCTGCTGTCTCTGGTCTCCACTCGCAGCAATCTTAGGTTTAAAGGTGAAAGGACTTTAGTTATGATCTGTTTTAGTAATAGCAGATACGGCTCTGATTCCTTGCCAACAATGATCATTTAGCTGCAGTTTTTCAGAGTACTGGACTGGGAAGTGTTTCCAGCTAAGACTAGAACTGGCAATATATACCTTGATATCTCCCCAAACTATTATCTTACAGTGAAAGAAAACTCAGATTAAATAGTGTGAAAGACTTGCCAGACAGTATGGGAGGTAAGTTTAGAACTTACAAATTTTTATTTCAATTTCTAGGATCTTTCTATTATGCCATTCTAATCAGACATTTTATTTTTGGTGCCTAGATAGAAAATGAGGTAATAAAAAGTAGCCAGGGTTTATTTATTAATTATTGTACATTATTGGGAAGAGAATATAGGATCAACTCACGTGTACCCATTTCCGTTTCATTCATTTGTTCCTTTCTCAAGCAAGGCATGCAAGATTATTTGCAGAGTATCATAATTACTGAAATGATCTAAATACAGCAATTAAGTATTGAAACAAAGCAAAAATTTTGGGTAATAAGTTTTGAAGTTGGGAGGGTTGTGAGGTTAAAGCCTCACTTCATGGTCACATACAAGTGTAAATGATCCCAGCACTCGGGAGGCTGAGGTAGGCGGAGCGTTGTGAGTTCGAGGCCGGCTTGGGCTACAACGCGAGCGCAAGGCTGGCCTGAGCTACATAGTGCGACCCTGCCTCAAAAAACCAGGGCCGGGAGTTTGGCTCAGTGCCTTAAGCACCAGCCCTGGCAGGCGCGAGGTTGTGAGTTCAATCCCCGGTGCCGCAAAAAAAAAAAAAAAAAAAAAAAAAAAAAAAAAAAAAAAAAAAAAAAAAAAAAAAAAAAAAAGTGTAAATGAGAAAGCATAATTGTATAATAAAAAATGCATTCTACTCAAAAGATATGGGTACAAACTTCAGAACTGTCAGAAATAATGCCACAAGACAGTCACTAAATTTTTCAATGTCTTGAATTCCTCAGTTGGAAAAATTTGGAGCAAAAAACGCCATGCCTTTTTTAATTACTTTAAGAGCTATCCCTTTACTGTATCTAAAGCTCATAGTAGTATGACTGGTTAAAAAATAGCTACTCAAAAAGTTTTAACTTTTGCTATACAATTCACCTAAAAGTAAATAAAAGTGAAGTTGTGATTTCTTGAATTTTGAGTGGTTTATTTCTAATAAATCATCCCAGTGTTCCTAGAGGCATTTAAACATTTCCAGAGTTATCATGGGAATTGTTTGTAGTCTCACCTGAGAATCTTGTTAAAAATGGAGACTTATTTATAAAACAATGCAAAGATTTCTGGGAGTTGTTCCATTCAAGACCTAGTGCATCAAGATGCCTAGAAGTGAATCGTAGCTACCTGTATTGTTTAACGAACTGTACACTTGTTAGGATCTATCTCATCAAAACTCTGCCTCCTGAATTTTCAGATTATGGAGAAATAACCAAAAGACTGAGTATGTTACATAGATTACTTTTAAAATTTCATGCCTGTATCTTGTAACTACTATGAAGATAACAATACTCAATGTACTAATTATTGTTGCTCTCTTATGATCATGGTGTGAAACTATTTCTTCTTCTTCTTCTTCTTCTTCTTCTTCTTCTTCTTCTTCTTCTTCTTCTTCTTCTTCTTCTTCTTCTTCTTCTTTCTCCTCCTCCTCCTCCTCCTCCTCCTCCTCCTCCTCCTCCTCTTCTTCTCCTTCTCCTTTTTCTTCTCCTTCTCCTTCTCCTTTTCCCTCTCCTTCTCCTTCTCCTTTTCTTCTTCTCCTTAAAATGAAACTTTAAAAAATGAAATTTGGAAGTGATAATTGACATTGTGGATAAAATTGCTGCTAAAGCTGATCTCCAGTGTTAGAACAGTGAGGCATAAGTCATAGGCAATTCTAGACTCAGAAGGCTGCAGACTTCTGGAACAGAAAAGAGAATCTAAGCTCTCTACAGCCATTGTTCTCACCAGGAAGTAGCAGAACTGTACTTTGGCTAATATGCCACATGGCTACTTCCAAATTTGAGAGTAAGTCAGATTGTATTGCAAATAAGCAAAGGGTTGGGATGTAGGCCAGGAACATTACCCTCACATACTAAAAGGAAGCTTCACTGTTGAGGAAAAAACTTCCATGACCTCCTCACACACATTCTAAGCAATTCTTATCCTATTTCTTTTTAAGACCCACTGGGATAATCTAGAGTTTACATTTCTCCGCAGCAACTAGCCATATTCCTAGTAGATCCTAATGCTGACTCTGTGTCATAGTATGCCTGAAATGTTTGAAGCCTTGATTATTCCAGCAGAGGTGTAAGCCTATGTAACACTGCAGAGGTTCTGGACTGCTATTACGTGTCATTGTATTCCTCATCACTGGGATATCTAAGATTGCTCTACGCTTCTCCCAGAATGGGAGAGGCTGTGGTGATTGAGTGGTTGATATTTCCTTGCCAGTTGGCTAGGCTTCCAAATGAGAATCTTAAAACAAAGGAAAGCAAGAATAGAAGTCAAAAACACAGCATGTATACATAATAGCACATATGAGAAAAAATGATTACTATTAATGAAAACTAGTGACCTGGAAAAAATCAAGATACTCTTCCATCCTCTATCACATAAGTGGCAAAACATACAGGATATACTTATATTTTCTCATTTGTGAGATATTCTTGTACAGAATGTTTGCCAATATAGTCTATGCTATAAGGGTTATTATGCAAAGCAGTGAAAAAAAACTATTTCCTGTTTGAAAGATGAAACCTGGAGATGGGAGAATAGAGTGTTTTCTTGATCTGGAAAAAGATGATGAAGAGAAAAGGCACCTGTCTGCTGCTTTCAGCAGTGCCTCCTCCAGTGACAAGAGTTTCTTCTATAGTCTACAACTATAAATTATTTGAAATAGTGTTTGGCTGGGTTCTTGGCTGCAAGAAGACATATACGACATTTCTAATTGGTAAAGGACTAATTCAAAACATATTAAAATAATTCTAAGATGCACAACAGAAAGAACACCCTCAAGATAAATGGAAAAAGAAAACAGCAATTTTCAAGAGAGAAACCTAGGTGGCTGAGAGACATATAAAGAGATGCTTAATTTCATTGATAAAAAAGTAAATGAAAAGAAAGATAAGACACTAGTGTATGTCTACGCAGTTGCATAAAAAGCACTCCAAACACTTGGACAATATTAAGTTCTGAGTAGTATGTGGAGGAACCAATATCATCAGTTCCTTCTAAAAGCCAGGAGGGCTGATTCAGTGCTTTCAGGGAAAAATCTAATAGGAAAATTAAGTTTAAAATTCTGTGCATCAGCAATTCTCTTTTGGATTTTTCTATAAAGCAAAACTGCACACAAATTTTTTTCTATAAGAAAACTTGTACAAAATGTAGAACTTTTTTGAACCACTACTGATGGCAGCAAAGAATTGGAGTCAAAGTAACCATCTCAAGAGGAAAAAGAAGTAAACATGCAATATATCCACAAACAGGATAGTCTGCAGGATGAATGAACTGAATTTGTGTATGGAAACAGGGCCAGGTTTACAAAATACAAGGCTGTAATGATAAGTGATGTGAAATATGCAATTATAGTAGCAAAATGAAATATCTATCTATCTATATATATATATATATATATATATATATATATGTCTTGAAACACACAGAATATAATGTTATATTTTCACAGATATGTATGTAAGAAAAAAGGGCCTGGAATGTTGGCTGAATAACAAATACTCCCTCAAGTATCTGATTTGAGAATAGGTCTTAGCTATCTGAGGGAAGGGGAGTGGAATTGGATATAAGAGATGCAATAAAGGGGATGAGGAGTGGGGGAAGGGGAAGAAAAAAGCAGGATGGGATAAGAGAATGAGAAAAAAAGAGAGAGAAACAGAGACAAAATCAGAGAGACAAAAAGACAGAGAGATCAATTGATGGAAGCAGCATGCCAGAATAAGAGGCACAGTTATGATTGATGGAATTCTGTGCATTATTGGGTCAAAAATATGTAAGTACAACCATGAATGTATAAAACTACAAATAAAGTAGAAATCAATTAGCTGTTTCTGAAATGGCATGCCTCAGTTTCCCACTCAAACATTAAAATGAGTAAAGAAAAAAGACATAAACAGTCCAGAACTCCTGTTGCCAGAATATAGATTGATTTTCTCTTAACACTTAGGCTGAAGTAGATGAAATACACCTGTAACAAAATTTGGTCATGTTTGTCTTCATGACATCTCACAGAAGTTAGGAAAGTGCTTTATCCTGCCTCTTGAACAGCACTTTCTACTCCCAGCTTCTATCTGAATGATCAAGATTGGATATGTTATAAAATGGGACGCGTAATATCTTGATCATGAAGGGCCTGTTAGTGGAAAGACCAGAAAGTAATCTCAAATTCAGCTGCCCATAAAAGAGACTATCACAATGTGAACCAAAAAAAAAATATATCAGAAAAGTCAATTTTCTATAGCTAATAGTGGAAACCTGAAAATTACCTAAAGGTTTAACAACAAATTGGAAATGGTAAAATAAATTATCATCATTTGATGACTTATTATTAAAATTTAGGTAGGGAGAATTATGGTTTTTGAGGGACACTAAAAACATAAGAAAGACACTTCCTGAATTATATATGAAGGAGAAAACAAAATATATAAATGGTACCACCAAAAGGAGTCTACATAAGTGTTAATATTAACCTACATTATGTTACTCCTTACAAAAACACTGTTAGAAAAAAAGAAGGTATGATTATGTGATGGCATGTGTAGAGATAACTGAGCAGAAAGCTACATAAAAAAGGGACACAAAAATTGTCAGCATTCTTAAGACAAAACAAAATACAAAAAGAATTACAGATAAAAGACTTTATTTCTTCCAAATTCTTCTTGTAAGTGATCTCTGGATATTGACCTATAAATGATTCTGACTAGTCTATTTATAATTGCAAATATCTAAATTATAAAGGAGTTACTATAATTTCATTTGGCCAAAGATACATATAAGTGCACTCTGATTTTATAAATGAATTTGTCATATGTATTTTGTTTGTTTGTCTCTGTGTATTTTGTTTGTTTGTCTGTGTGTCCAATCTGTTTTTATTCTTTTTGCATTTTTGGACTTTTGAAACATTTGTCTGATATGCTTTGCCAAACTTGCCAGCTGGTTAAACTGATGTTAAAATTGGTTTTGGGGATGTAAAGCATATTGTTGCTTGTAAGAGCCTCTCATTTTTCAAAAATAGTGTGTTAAGTGATATAATCTGGTTTTCACAAGTCATCAAAAATTTTTAAGACAATTAAACAAAAATTTCTTAGGGTTGGAGAGATTATCAGATTGGACTCCAATTGATGAACAAGAAAGCGGTTGTCTAAAACAATTATTATCCAGCTCTTGGTCATTAATGGGAGGGCCCAATAGTCTCCATAACCTTATGGGAGATACCCCAATAAATGTTATTAAAATATATTATTGTGATAATGTTTACATTGGTCATCACCAAAGGGTTAAGTTTTCTAGAAATAAGACAATAAAATTTTCTGATTGAACAATGCTTTGGTACAAAACTAAATTAAGAAACAAAAGTTTCATATGGCTAGGATAATTGATTATGATTAATCAATTGTTATTAAATATATTTATGCCTTCAGATGTATAGATCTTCCAAAATATAAAACCAGGATTGTCTATGGTGAAAGACTTTTTCTTTCAGATTCAGATATCTGTGTTTCTCTTGTGCTCCAGAAACTTGATATAGGAGGTTCTTGCCAAGCCAACATGATCACCAGTCAATAATAAATAGTTAAAATTGTTTAGCAAAAACTTATGTGATATGTATGCTATGTATGTGCCACTACATTTAGAGACGTTTAGACATTAAGTAGTCCAAAAATGTCACACACTTCAATGACATCCATTAAAGGTCAACAAATTAGATGAGATCTTCTTAAATCTAAATAGGAATGACTGACTAAAAAGGCTATTCTACTCAAAATGGATTTTTTTTTTCAAAATAGAAATTTAAGTGTGTTACAAAAATGTCATCATGATTGTCATGCTAAAATGTTATATATGGCTTTTGATCTCAATTTTTTTGTGTAAAATTATATAAGTGTTTTCTGTTAACATTCTTCAGGGATTCAACTACTAAGACATCCATGGCTGATTAAAAAAATGACAACTCTTTGGCTATACTTTATATTTCAAAGTGCTTTATATTCAAATAAAGTTATAATAATTAATCTCACTGCTCCCACTACAATGTAATGCCATTAACCTTCTCTTCTAGGTGTTAAATAACTAAAGTTTAGAAACTAAAATTAAAATGGTAGATGGGCTAAGAGGGCAGCCAATATTTTGACCCTAGCCACTTGAGGTCAGTGAGGAACCAGGACCTAAAGAAACCTTTTGTGTGACATCCTACAGCTCTGGTGAGTTACACGACCTCCCAACCAAGGAGATTGTTAGAACACAGTGTGTAGTGTGCCTAAGGAGTATCACCAAGAGAAAAAAATTGCCCAAGCTTTCACAAAAAGTAACTTGGTCAAGCAATGACCATGATTCATCCAGACAGCTTATACTGACAGCAAAACTAAAGGTGCTGTATGTGGTTCTAAGGTAAATCCTGAGGACAGTTAACTGACCTTATAGATCGCAAGAGATTAATTTTAATTAATATGTCTCACTGCAACTTGGTCTGAAACATCCAGCATAAAAGTATAACTGCAAGGTGTATAATACAGTGCCATAGTGGTAAGCTAGCTATAAAAAAATATTAAATCACTGATACCTTCTGACAATTTCCAGCTTCACTGATAACTGACTACTGTTATGAGTTAATGGGCTGTAGGGTTAAATTGCTAAACACAGGGACCTAAAATCCTTGGACTAAAAATTTTAACCTAAATGAGTAAGTTCACTCAGTGTGAAAAGTGTTTGAGACAAAAAAAACCTTCACAAAAGAAAACTTTGCTGTGGACATCTAGGGAGGGAGGGAGAGAGAGAGAGAGAGAGAGAGAGAGAGAGAGAGAGAGAGAGAAAGAAAAAGAGAGAGAAAGAGAGAAAGACAGAGAGAGAGAGAGACAGAGAGACAGAGAGAGACAGAGAGGCCTTCCACAAATAAAAAGGTGTTCTGCAGAGTCCTCTAAACACAGCTCCTCTAACTCCAACTGACCATCCACTGCTTTCAGCTAAGAAACAGTAAAGAGGGAGTTGTGGGGAGCAGCTGAGCTGGAGGTTGACAAACTCCCTGGGACTAGAACAATTCCAGCCCTCAAAATATGGAGCTCCAGAGGCGAGCAGTATAAACAAGTTATTGGGACTACAGCAAGGCCAGTCCAACAGATGTTTGGCCTTGGTGTTCTTCCCTGTTAACTACAACACAGATGGCTCTGAGAATGTTTCACTTAAAGTGTTCTCAGCAAAACACTGAGACCTGGCACTCATGACACTGTCAAGTGCTCCCCCACCTTTTAAGTTATATAAATAAAGACCCTTGTATTGGGACATTGTCACTGCCTCTTCATCAGACATGTCAAGTCTCACCTGGTCCCAGTGTTCCTATATCTTTTTTTGCCATAATGCCTCTTGTTATCTTCAAAACAGCTGTCCATACCATCAGACATATTAAAATCAAACCAAATAAGACAGAAGAAAATCTATCAAAACAGAACAATAAAGTGATGAAGGATTTCAAAACAAGATAATAGGAAATCAACAATGGCTATCATAATGCCTCTTGTTATCCTCAGAATAGCTGCCCATACCGTCAGACCTAGTAAAATCAAATAAAACAGAACAGAATAAAACCAACCAAAGCAAAACAGTGAAAGTGATACAGAATTTCAAAACAAGATAATAGGAAATCAATCCCAGGTTTCCTTTTAATGTATGTCTATAGCTTTTTCTTAATCTCCCATTGCCACCTCTTAGGACTGAACTGGCAGCATGGGTTGTAGAACTTTCTGCTTACTGTGTGGCCATCAGAGTTCTAAGTGCTTCTTGTGCATAAACTCTCTTCATATTTGTGACAGGGCCATGAAGTAGGTACTATAATTGGATATATTTACGTTTTAGCTGGAGGTCCTTGAGACAGAAGTTTGGTGCATGACTCAGTGACATTACTGTCTTCCTAGTTTCCTCATTCCACACTTGGACATAAAGCTAGGTACAATTTTATGATGTGAGCTAATGATTTCTTTAAAAAGTAGCAGTTTTGGGGTTGGGGTGATTCTAGTGCACCAGGTGGAGGAATAAAAGAGGAAAGGGAAATAATGAACCTGACAGTCATAAAACCTGTTTTAGACTCATGCTCTCTGTTCTAGAGTCACAAAGCAAGTACCTGGGTGTTTAAAGGAGAGAAAGTAATTATCTTCATTGGTTTCATTTTGTGGCTTTCTCTGAGAAGACAATATAAGGGACAGAAAAAACACCTGTATTAGGTCTATGATGAGTTTATAAACATAAGATGCATGTCTTATGAAACACTGACGTAAGTTCTTGATGAAGGGCATACTCAGTGGAATCCTAGTTGGAGACAACTTTGAGTTAAGACTCTTCACCTTTGGGTGAAGGAAGAACTTCATCTTGCCTGGATCAACATGCCCACATTTTCAAACTGCCCAGCTTACTCCATATGTAGTAAGTCTCTGGTCTAACTCCTTATTGTTTTCCTTCCTCTATCTGCAGTTTCCCAATAAGAAACTGCATCAGGTACTCTGTGCCAGAGAAAATAATCAATTGTGATGGTTTAAATTCATCTACAGCTCCATCAACAGTGAGTTTTAACCAAAAAGGGTCGTCCTCACCATGTACTCAGTGACCATATGCTGCTGATCATAAAAGAGCAACACTTCATCTTCTCCCTTCTTATCCTGACCCACTCTGTTGGCTTTAATCTCTGACGCTGGGCTGTTTTACTACTACAACATCCTGTTTAAATTTTTAGGTATTTCATCTGGGCTTTGAGATCCTCTAAGCACTATCTTGCTATGGTGCCCTTCACAGTATCTTTTCTTCAGTGTCACAGAGAACTAGGGAAACTTATTGAGCATTTATTAAATAGTAAATAGCTAATTACTCAAAGTAGCTATTTACACATTGAATTTATTTTTCTTGGCATCTTTAATGTCTGATTAACATTTTCTTCCTACAGCTGGAAGATACTTACACAGAATAAAACATTCCCTTATTTAATCTCAAGTGGAATATACGATAAGTGTGATCATTTTAATTTGTGTCATTTATTAGCTGGAGAGAGATATCGTACAGGTGGGATGCTCCATCACATGCCAATTAGCAGGTGGCTTAGAGGGCAGGAGGGAAAACTCTTTCACCAAGGGGATTGTAGAAGTCACAGAAGGAGAAGTTCGGCTATGGGAAAAATAGGGAAAATGACATTGGGATGCCTGATTTTGGAGACTGAGATAGAGCTTAGAGAAGTAATAATAATGCTGTACAGATATTTTAAGAGAATACTCAAAATAGAAAGTCTGGCACTGTCTATGTAAAAGACACAATTTCTGTTTGTAATCATACAATATCCTCAGAAAGCAAGAATTCAAGGAGCACTTACTGATCCAATTAAGGTGTATTCTGAAAATGAGAAAACTAAAGCATAGAGAAGTTTGGCCTCAGTGGAGCTTAAATTAGAGCTGTACACAGGTGTAAAGTGCAAGCCTTCAGTCTCCTCTTCAACTGAATGCTTTAGAAACCCACATGGTAGGATTTCTTGCCTTCATCATCAATTTCTCAGTTGGTTTTCTGATGACCCACATCAGGATGTTTTACTACACTATGTTTACATCAGAGAGAGTTGCAGAATATGTTTTTAAAAGGGAGCCATGACAGACACACACACAGAGACCAGAATCAAAGCAAAATAAATTCTCTGAGTAGGACATGGCTTCAGAATTTGGAAATCTCTTTGTGGGAAAATGGAATCAATGGCAGAAACATGGGGGTGTGGATTTGCAGTTCACTTTTACTTTCACTGGCTTTTTTCCCCCCTTTTTGGTTCCTGACAGCCAACAGTTTTGTGTTGAAGAATTCCCTAGGAGCTTAGTATGTGACCTATCCGTAAATCATACCTGTCTGTTGTCTGGTTGGAAAATTAAAGCACCACACGGCAATTGCTTATCTTGGTATATGAGTATTACATTTCTTGAATAAATGAATGCGGTGCTGCCTTTCCTGATTACTGAAGTTGTGCTACATCTAACAGTCCCAGTCACAGGGGCATAAGTGGGAGCTGAAGTCCAACTTGCCTCCTGACTCCCAAGTCATGTACTCTCATGTGTGGATGTTTCCATCCTGGAAGAGGGGTTGTTTCCTCACTGATCCAACTCAGGATGTGAGCTGTCATTTAAAAAAATTTTTAAATTTGTCTGAAGATGCTATGCTTATTAATTGTAGCCTTGAAGAATGTTTGAAACCTGTGATGATGGGGGCAGAAACTGACTGTGTGTTCCATAGCATGTGAAATAACTTTTCAGAATTCTGATATTACAGGGAGAAATCCCAGGATCTGATTAAAAATTTCCATAAGTGTCTGAGAAATGTTTATGTTTTCTTCCTTTGCATGTTATTATTCCTTTTCTACCAACCAAATTTTCTCAGATTTCTACTACATCATTTGATAATTAATAATAATAACAGCTCTCTCTCTTTACCCTTTAATATTTTCAAGTAAATCTTTTGCTTTCACAAAGGTAGCATGTAGAATCTCTGAAGGCACAGACTGTATTAGTCAGATTTCCCATTTCTGAGACAGTACATATCACCCACAACCTAAAGGAGTAGTTTATTTTGCCTTGTGGTTTCAGGGCATTCAGTCCATGGATAACTGGCTGCAAGGCAGGACAATCAGTGTGAAAGGGTTCGAGATAGGAAAGCTACTTAATCCATGACAACTGCATAGCAGAGAGGGGGAACAGTGCCAGAAAGGAATAAGGGTCCAGATACAGACCCCCAAGGTCACACTTGTATGACCCAACCAGACACACCCAGGAGTGCCCTTTGCTACTCACTTTCTGGACAAAGATTAGAATCAGTTTTACTAAGTGTTTGGAAAAGTACATTTTGTTAACTGAATCCAACATGGGACAGAGGTTTTTGGAGACTCTAGCCTCATTGCCTGGGTTGATATCTTTAAGGATGGATTTTCTTGGTGAGTGTGTAGTTTCCATGTTTCCCAATGATGATCTGAATCTCAAGGGGTTCCTAAACCTCACTCTTCACAATTTCTCACACTGCTCTATGCCAAGGGAGGCAGAACCACATGAATTGTGCAAACAGGCTCTCCTGTCTTCTACTTTCCAGTCAGGCTCAGTACATGGGAGCCCTGGTATGAAGTCGGAGGTAGAAGTAGACTGAGATTTGGCTATTTGTTTCTCTCTAGCTTCCTTCTTGTGATGTGGTTTTTAAGGTTGTCTTTGTTCTGCCTAGGTTTTTAGGGTAGTCTTCAAATCACTGCTTTCTAGTTATAAGCTCAAATCATTCTTCCTTGTCTCACTTCATTGGGCCTAGGAATGGTGTTGGCTCTGGTGTTATCTCTAACAAATTATTGTGGTTTTTCTTATCATTTTCCTATATCCTGCCCACTTCTTCTTCTTTTTTTTAATAATGGGAAGGTTTTTTGAGATACTTGGAAGCAGTCATGTGTACATACACACATGCACCATTATCTTGGTGTAGACAATGTGTTTCTTCTAATTGGGTGTTGCAAACTCTCCCCTGGGTTTAAGGGTTCTTTTCTTTTTATTTATTTATTTAATTTTTAACTATATATATATATATATATATTTATTATTATTATTATTATTTTTTGTACCAGGAATTGAACTCAGGACCTTTTACTTGCCAGGCCAGTGTTTATGCCACTGAGCTATATCCATAGCCCCTCCTGCTCACTTCTTTATACATAATTACTGTATTATATCCACCTCATGTGTGCTCATGTCTTATTTTACACTCTATGCCTAAAAACTACCATACTAATCATAGGTAAAAGATGAATTCTAGACGGTTGTACCCTTGCCCTTCACTGTTTCCCCACTGTGTAACTAACTTTGCCCAGTGGTCTTATATTGTCATTTAGCTGCTCTCATTTTTTGTGCCATCTTCAGCTTTTGATCTTATTTTACCAGTTTTTCTCATGTGACCCTCAACTCCAATGTTCAGTGCAAAGTTATCTCCTTCACCTGGGTTCTGTCATGTTTGGAATGATTTCACCTCCTTTTCTCTGCATCCCTGAAGGACAATTCTCAGAATTTCCTGCACCTATTTCCTGCATGAAGCCAACCCCTAAAGATAGCTTTCTGTCAAGTTACAAATGCACTAAGAGGGGATGATTCACATGCCCCTTTTCTTGTTTAGAATGCAAAAATTGTTGAGAGCAAGCCCACCTTCTTCTCTTTAGAAGAAAAATCCTTCTTAAATTGCATCAGTTCAAACTGCAATCTGCTCCCTGCTACCCAGGGTGGTGTCTTGACATACATATTTTACAAAGTTACTGGCCCTTGATCTAACAGGGTAATAACTTTAACAGATTAATTCCTTAAGTTTGGGACCTTGGGTTATATAAA
This sequence comes from Dasyprocta punctata, assembly GCA_004363535.1. Lineage (NCBI taxonomy): Eukaryota > Metazoa > Chordata > Mammalia > Rodentia > Dasyproctidae > Dasyprocta > Dasyprocta punctata. The sequence goes on from RJWM01002400.1 coordinate 73,468, forward strand.
ATGAAATGAGTTCCCTGATGTTATCAGTTCTATAAATCCAACATTCTGTTGTATTTACATAAAAGAAAGGTTCATTAAATTTTATTCTCCTTGTACTCTATCCCCAAAATAGTATTATAAATTTTCTTCTCCTGGAGTTCTTAATGATCCAAGATATACTCTTTTAGGAGATCAGCTGATAGTGTTCTGGAATATAGAAGTGTTACCCCTAACTATAGATTTTGTTTTATTCAAAGGGTTTGTTGATGTTCTTTGTAGATTTGTCATGAAATCTATGTGTGTGTGAAAAAAATAAACATTGAAAGATCAGACATTATAGATAAAATACAAGTATTTATGTCCCTCTGTCTATATGTTAGGGGAGAGGTCTTGTTCAGGAAATATTCATGAGCAGGTAAAAAGACTATTGATGAAACAGGACCCTTATGTTCCTCAAATGCCAATCAGAATTCATAATAGCACTGAGACTTGATCCTAGCAGGAAAGGAGGATTAGAATTGAATACCATCTAGTGTAGCCTTTTGAAGGTAATGAACATGGGAGTAATTGGTGAGGGCCTATCAATAAAGTATGAGGGTGATTTTTGAGTTCAGTACTAATCATTGCTAGACATCAGAGTGGATCTCTGACAGAAATAAAAATAGAGAATCTGTTAAGGATCTCACTGAGGATCATACTTTGCATTCCCAAAGTTACTACTCACTAGATCTGAATGTCTTCCTGTATATCTATACTCACCATTAGATGTAAGTTTCATGAGGGCTGAGACCGCAACAGCCTTTGAAAGGTTATATGATCCAGAAATTGAAACTGCTTTTGTTGGTTTGTGAGATGGATGTCTTCATGAAAACAGATCAGGGAAGTTCTAGGCTATTATATCATCTATATATCTACAAGGCATTAAGAAATTCCTTGAGAAGGCATTGAAAAATCTTTGAAATTGTAGGAAAATATCCTTATATCAAAGCCTTTTGAATACTGCTTGTAAAAGGAAGAGAAATATCTATCTGCTTCAAATGGAAGAAAATTTATTAGAACAGGTGAGAAGTAGCCAGAAAGAATATGGAGGAATAAGCATTAGTTTGCTGCATTAGTTTCTGACAATTGGTTGGAAAGTCAGAAACGGCAAGAGACATAGGGCCAGGTTGATGGCAATTTTGCTACTGGTATGTGTGAACCAAGACCCAAGTATATGTTTGAAATCCTAATGTTTCCATTTGAAAAGAAAGTAAATGACTGGGCATAATGGTGCATACCTGTAATCCCAGCTTCTTGGAGTATTGAGGCAGGAGTATTGCAAGTTGGAGGCCAGCCTGGACAATTTAGTGAGACCGCATTTCAAAATAAATTATAAAAAGTCTGGGGATGTAGCTCAGTGCTAGAGCATTTGCCTAGTAACTATAAGCTCTGAGTTCAATCCTTAATGTAGCAAAATGAAAACAAGAAATAGTAAAAATACTATCTTATTAGTAGTCATTTCCAGTCCTATTCAACTGTCACCACTAAGTTTTTTAACTTGGTACCACTGCAGCCCTAAGTCCAGCTCTTCTCCACAGAACTTCTTAGGTCTCTCTTCAGCCCCTATAAGCTCACTGAACCCACTGGATGAACTGTTCTTCAACATTTATTTTTCTATTTCGCACATCAGTTTAATCTTCAATTAATTTGTGTGTCATGAGAACAGTGAAGAATCTCTTAGTTATTTTGAATTCTCCAGCATCAGATTGAGTCTACCTCAGGAGAAACAGTAAATGCTATCTCCCTACTTCCAGTTACCTATCTTTCTCAAATAGGAAGGGATCAAGAGATGGAAGGATTGGGGAGGAAAGAGAGAGAAAGCAGAGGAAGAAAAGCACTAAGATGTGTTGCATACATGTGCTGCCTCCTCATGGGCAATGTGACATGTGCTGCAAAGCTGTACTCATGAAAAATAAAACAGTAAATGCTTAATAAAAACCCTAGTCAGCAGGCTGAAAAAATAATGCATAATAAATGTACCGGTTGTTAGGCTGATCTTCATATTGTCTCTGCATTCTGGAATGCAGAATATTCCCAACTGGGAAACACAGGTCATTTTGGCTATTAATATTGCCTGGTTATCTATTTGTCTATTATTGGCATTGAGTCAGGCATTTGGTCTCAGAGAGGCACCTGAAACATACATGGAATACAGATATTACTTTCTAGATGTTCCACATTCTTGTATTTCATCACAGGCATATGTTTGAGCAAAGATGAATACTCCCCTAGGAAGGGCTGCCCTATGAATGAATTTTATATGCACAAAAGAACAAAAGAACTAGTGAATGACTCCTGAATGACTGATCATATAACTCCTTAATTTCTGTAAAATCTAGAACTGAGTCTTCCACACTATAGATTGATCCTCCTGCCAGGCTTTGTTACCTAGTACAGATAGTAAAAGGAGTCTCATCATAATTTCTCAAACTCATTACCAAGTGAGTTCTTCTATTGGCTACATCTTGATTTGAAGGCTCTTTTTACCATGAACTCAGTCGTGTTCAGTGCTGTACTGCAAACTGGATATTCTGACTTCGAAATTCAGTCTCCTTTTGATTGGATCCCCTGAATCCTGGTTCTGTGCTTCCTAATACCATGTTAGCCCAGTTAAGGGGATTAAGTTTGATCCTAAAGTCACTGGTAAGCCTTGAAGGGTTTTAAATCTAAATGTGCTCATCCTTTAGTCAGCGCTCACTGCTAGTTGGATATGTTCCCAGTTCTTCACCAAGGCATGCAAGGTTACCCACAAAATGCTAAACTCCCTGCTGCTTCTCCTGACACTCATCCCAGCAGTTTCTATTACATTTAGGACTTTCTATGTTCCTTCCCCTCTGGTACCTTCAATTCAGGACAATCTACCATGTCCTCTTCCCATAATTCTTACTCAATCTTTAGGTTTCACTTGGGGAATTCATTTCCTCTGGCAGAAGATATTGTACCTGTGTCCTACTAGCAAAATTTCACAGGGCTGCTGAGTGCCTTACTTTATTTCTCTTTTCGTCATTCAGTGCTAAGTCTCATTAGGACTGAGACCACAACAGTTTTCTCCACCATTTTATCAACAGTGATCAGTTTTTAGAAATTGAGAATATTGAATATTGATAGGTAGAGAAATGGATATTCATTTCTTTCCTATTTAGATTTCCTCTGACTGTATTTTGGGTTCCTAAGATAGTACAGAACTCTGCTGGGATTTAGAATAAGGAAATACATCTAGTTTTCTTTGGAGGCTTTTGTAAGACAGATAGGCAGAGGGAGAGAGAGAGACAGAGAGAGACAGAGAGAGACAGAGAGAGACAGAGAGACAGAGAGACAGAGACAGAGAGACAGAGACAGAGAGAGAGAAGCACAAAATGAACAAAAGAATCAAGAGTCCAAGAAAAAGTTTACTTGTGTAATAGAAAAGAAAATTTTTTTGTGAAATGTGCTTAGCAAAATGACCTGTTACTGAAGTAAATGAAGCTACTTAAAAATCAGGGGGCACTTGGTAGATCCTTATTGCCAATGGTTCACTTCTAAGCCCACATGTCTGCCTGTATTCTCAGAGTGTAGAAAGTCCTCAGAGCCACCACTTTGTCAAACAGCAAGGAATCACTTGGGCCAGGGAAGGGGTTCAGATCCCTAAATTGTGGAGCCTTGATTCTTTAACAAAATGAGCAAACTATCAAATAAAAAGATCTACTTTCTCTGATTCATAAATTTGGATCTTTGAAAAAGGGATTCTCATGAGGAGCTCACTGATGTCTTAGACAGTGCTTACTGGATGAATAGACAAATTAGTGAAGGTAAAAAAGTTAAAAGACAAAACATATGTGAAAAGCAAACAGGAATAAAATAGCCTTTGGGTCTCATAAAAACCACTGCAGTGAGTGGATACTCAGATGGGCCAAAACAATGATGATTCCTCCCAAAATGATATTTGGTTTTGGAATCTCTGTCTCTGTGTCTTTCTGTCCATGTCTCTGTCTCTGCCTCTCTTTCTGTCTCTATCTCTCTCTCCATTTATATGTACAAACATACATATATTTCATATGTTTATATGGCTGTCATCTTTGTGGAAAGGGGAGTAGGGTCTAAACAAAGAAAATTGGAGCTGACCTCTGGCTTTGTCATATCAGAGAAACTGTCCTTGTAAGCGGCAGAGTGACACTATGGATCAAGTGCCAGGGCCTACAACAGGCACAGTTCTTGCACTGGGCTGGCTGCCTTCTCGACTTTTCAAGGAAACACGTTGCTGAAATCTCCCTATCTGTCATTCCTTAGCTGGTGTGTACAGCACACATAAGCCTTTGAGAGGAGAACACAGTGTTCTGGAGGGGAAATAAATTGGTCCTTTGTTTTGGGGGAATTTTACATAACTGTCACCTCTAGGGCGTTAGAAACACCATGTTTCCCAAACACTTCTCACTTTGAAATGTATACCTTGGCTACACTGAGGCCCTTAGGGCCCTAGCTTTCCTTTCTGACTTGCTGTTCTGTTTTATCATCACATGAAAAGTGAACTCGAGGCCATGCCTATCAGAGACATAGAGGAAGAGGTAGATTTTGAGTCATTAGATTGGCTGAAAACCAGTTCCTTTCTCTTCCTCTGCTGTGGTTCTATTTAGGGTAAAAAAGAGGAGCTGTCCCTATCAGGGACCCCTTTACCTCATAGTCTGGAAGCTCCACCCACTATAGACAGCCGCTTTTTATGCTTTGTTTCCAAAATGTGCTCATAAAATGTGAGCAAATTCTAGATTCCATCTATATATAATCAAGGGGAACTGACATTTAGGTGAAGTTTAAAGATTAATTTTTCTCTCACTCTCTCTCTCTCTCTTTTTTTTTCCTTTTCTAGTTTTCAGACCCCCTGTCAGATTCCAGTTGCTCCCGAAGATCTGATGAATTCAGTATCTTTTTTCCTGTCTCTCTGCTCCAAAGCCTTTTTCCTCAGTTTGGTTCTGGAGAAATGAAATGATTGTGTATTTGGGTATTACAAAGTTTGGAGGCCCCCAATATCATCCTCATTTCTAATATAAACTGCAAGTTTGAGAGTACCCCAGGCCACCTACACAATAGACATTACAAATAAATTCACAGTACCCCAAGATCGTTCTTGGGTTCAGGACTTTTAAGCTGGACTCAGGACTCTAAGACGTAGCATACATGATTATGGTTGATTGAAGCAAAAGGATAGAAATTAAAATAAAGCAAGGGAGGAGGAGCAGAGGAGGGGCAGAGGAGTTGCAAGCACGCAGCTGCCAACTGCCCTCTCTCAGTGGAGCTGTGAGGACAGCATCTACGGGTCTCAGTGGTAACATGCAGCCATGTTTAGAATGTTGACGGGGCCATTCAGCAAAGCCTTGGCTTCTGAGGTGTTGTTGTGGCTCAGTCATGTAACAGGGATGTTTGACCACCTGAGTGACTGACTTTAGGCAGAGATGACACTGAGTGGCACAGATCTCCCTCACCATAAATTGTATTTCTCGCATGAGCCAGGCCCCACATGTGAATAAAGACACTGTAATGAAGGAGGACAGACATTCCATGGGCTTGGAGATGACCTCCCATCTTTGAGCAAGATTAATCTATTTACCCTTTGCTACATTAGTACCTTATAAAACACCTCCTCATTATGATGCTGTTCACTAATTTAAATGATAACTGCCACTTATTTTTCTTTTTCTTGTTTTCATACCTTTTTCCTGGTTTCCATTATGAAATAATTGTGTTCTTCTATGACTGCTAGGGTTTTTTATTTTTATTTTCCCCTCCAGCAGAGAAAAGCTTTGTTAGTTTGAGATAAATGAGGACTTGGGTCTCCTTCTTGGTAAACTCATTATTAGATAGTATGTTTCTAAAGATGAATTTCAAACTAAATTCTCACACATGCAAATCCTTATTAGCAGGCAGAAATCAGTATTTATTTATGCTTTTTACATAGCAAAAATCATCTTTAAATCTGATAAAGTTTTGTTTCTATGGCCTTTTAAGGCATTGTGCCAATCTTGAGCAAAAGATTCCCTGGAGGCAGATGAGAATCTGTTCTAACTTCACAATTCCAGTGAATGGTTAGAAGGCAACAGCATTTTGAGTGTGAGTTCAGACCCCAGTGCCTCTGCTGAAGGTGCCCAGGCTATTCACTCTATCCAGGAAAGACAAAGGCACGATGTGATGTTCAGACAATCTTAAACTCATCCTACCAATGGAAAACCATCTCTTGCTAATTATAAAACCCTTCAGAAGGGGTAAAGCCATCAAGAGAGTTTTGTGGTAGCTTTTTGGAGTGTGGACTCTTGACTATTCTTTCAAACACTAGCTGCATACTGTGTAGTGTGTAATCTTAATTAGAATGCACCAAATGTTAACTAATCACCTTTTTGATAGAAACGAAAATGAACCTGTGAGTATAGCACACCATCTATGCTGAAATATTCTCAAGTACACTTTAGACAACAGAAAAGGCTCTTCAAAAAAGCACTGCTTCTTCAGCAACTCCATTTCCAAAGATCCACCTGGATTTCTTTTCTTTTCTTCTTCTTCTTTTTTTTAATCTGCCACTTTTGTCAAAAGACCTTTCAGCTCCTCATCTCTCTCTTCTGTCACCATCTCTCCACTAGTCCAATGCATGCTTCTCTTGTACAGGCCCTAGAAAGGAAAGTGTCACTTATTCTGACAAATTTGATGGATGCATCATACTTAGAGCACTTAAAGCATCCCACACTTCTATTCAGCAAATGTTTTAGGAGCTTACTTCCTTTCAGAAGATTTTATTTTCCCCTGTCTTTTAAAGATAGTAGTTCTTAAAGAGTGATCCATCACCCCTTGGTACTCCCCAAGGCTCACACAAGGAAGCCACAATATCAAAAGTACTTTCTTAGTAACTGAATTGTTTTTTTTTTTTTTTTTTGCAATTTTTCCCAGTGTGGCATTTGCAGGGAAGGTGGGAACCCAATGGTGGGTGGTATGCAGAACATCTTTGCATCATCTAAGACAGCAGCAGCAAACTAAAGGTTGCTCACTGCAGTCTGCACCTTGGAAGAGGAAGGAAGCATTTTAAGCAATGTTTTCACTGAAGCAATACTGTTAGTTTTATTAAACTTGATTTGGAAGACACAAGTTTTTAAACGTCAGTTAAGACAAAACAAGAAGTTCACATAAAACCTTTTTGCTCTATATTGGAGGCTGACAGCTGTCCAGAGGTTGAACTTTGATCGGAATCCGCTGCTCTGCCTGGAGTACCACTTTCACTTGAGAAAACCCCTGACACACCGACTGTGGCTGTTTGGACCTGTGTAATCAACTGACATTTCCTTGAAAGTGCTGATTCAAGAAAACCAACAACTGTATCGGTTGCCAATATGGTAATAAAACTTGAGCTTTCAGGTGAAAATTTGAAGTTTTCAAAACTCCTAAATACCTTCATCAGTTTAGGAGCTTCTTGATTCTCAAAGATTTTTCTGATGTGCTTATTAGTGATATTAACAACATTATATAAAAATGTGACTTTTATGTACTATATGAAAATGTGAACAATTGAAAGATGAGCCAAACTTAATAAATGAATATTTCACAAAATATCAATGCATGAGACCACAAATTCATAAATGGTTAAACAACATTCAATATGCCAGATATACCAGTTGTATTGGGTGATATGCTATGTACCCCCAAGTCCTCACATACTTTTGATGGGGCTAAGTCTGGTGCTTGCTTGTGTTTGGTTTGTTGTAGCGCCGGGATTGGCAATGTGAGTGTTGTACCCGCCCGGGGTTGGAGCCGACATACAGTGTAAGGGAAGGCAGGTCTTCCTCTTCCGCCCCTTTTCTCTCTCTCACCAGCGAGCCTTGGGGCTTGCAGCCACCATGAATGGCAGCCCCTCCATGCCATGCTGACTTGGAGCCAACTAAGTAGGACTGAAACTCCCAAGAAACTGTAAGAATAAACCTTTCCTAACCTAATTTTGAGCATCAGGTATTTTGTCTCAGCAACGAGTGAAAAGTAACTAAGACACCAGTGAATTTTAATATGATGGAGTATAGAGTTTATTTACATGATTTAAAATTCTATATTGTACCTAAACTTTAAGAAACTTCCCCTTACTGAAATTTGATACAACATCACAAAAGAACACATAATTATCTAAAAAGGACTAAGCGTCCCTTACCTCAAGTATGTATCTGTGTGATGTCAGAACTTTTCATGCTGCAGTAAGACTTGCACATTTCATCAGATTGAATGCAGAGCTGAATATGAGCATCAAGCTGTTCCTACTAAACAAGACACTAAGGAGATTCACAAAAGTGTAGAAGATTGTAACTCTTCTTACAGAACGTTTTACTCTGAAAAGTATTTTTATTTTTTAGTTAAGATGTCATTTTTGTAATAATGCTCATTTTTAATAAACAAGTGAATATATATTTTTTTAAATTTTAATTTGTGATATTGTACATAGTAACACATAAAACTCCTACAAACAAAACTCTTTGGAGCCTACATAATTTTTGGACATGTACAGGTGCCCTGAGATTCAAGTTTTGACAGTATAATTTTAGGGAAAGGGAAGCTGTAGCTAACAATTCGCCATACAACTTTCAGAGCAGAGGTCAGCTGTCTTTCTGAAAAGCTGATTGTGTTTTCATAGATCAAGTCTCAACATGCTCAGAGAGAAACAGAAGGCAAGAATAACTGAACAGGATGAAAAAATATCCTGAGGTTGAAAAAAAAATGAGCTGCTCTTTGTCATTATATATGGTCACATCTTTTTGGGAAAAAAATTCTGAATTTTTTCTATAAAATGATTTCTTTCAGAGTAGGTGCAAATTAGAATCCTATTTAGACAGACATTTAACTATTATGGATGCTTCTAAGTGTTTTTCTTCTTCGGAAGATAAGTCCTAGTATTCCTTGTCTTTCCACTGAACATTCCTCTATGTCTGTTTGTGTTATGTAGAATTTTGTTTTACTTTTTTTTTTAGCTCAGAATTTTAGTTATTTCTTTTAATCAAGAACTAACTAAAGTACTGCATTTGATAAATTTCTGTGCTTCCCATTCTCCATGTCTGTTAGGATTCAAATTTCTTCTTGACAAGGTATATCATTTAACAGTTCTTTCAGAAAGGTTTGATTGTACATAATAAACTCTCAGTTTCTGCTTCACAAGTGAAGGATAGTTTTGCATATATTTATTTTCAGAATTGCATTATCAGTTTTTGTTTTTTAACTTTTTTCTTCCTGGGTCAATTTTTAAAATAATAGGTTTTATTTAGCAGATTAGTATATACTCATAATATATTCTGAACAATTTCACTCCTCTAAGTCTCCCCTTTTGCACCCTCTCTCCCCACTTTTACATTTATTTTGGGGGATTTCAATGTGCATATGGTTCCTTGACTAGGCATGGTGGCTCATGCCTATAATCCCAGCACTCAGGAGGCTGAGGTAGGAATGCTGTGAGTTCGAGGCCAGCCTGGGCTACATAACGAATACAAGCCCAGCCTGAATTGCATAACCAAACCCTGCCTCAAAAAAAAAAAAAAAAAAAAAAAAAGACAAAATATTTTGCTTCTATCATCCTCCCATTACTTGTCCTTCATTAATTTTTAATTCTTGTTTTGCTAATGAGAAACCTAATAATTATCTGTCCTTTATATACACTCTGGTTTCTTTTGAGTCTGAAAGTAGGCAATTAAAAAAAAGAAGGATTAAAAATATATTTGGTGGAGGTGATACTTCTAAATTCTACTATACAGACAAATGTCAACTTTTATTCTGAATTCTGAGTTTGGCTTATATCCCCAGGGCCTATTATTATTATTCCCAACCCATAAGAGATGCTTAGAATAATTTTGTTGTTATTTTGTTTACTCATATTATCTTAGTAAAGCTTGCATAATAAACGAATGGATGGAAGAACAGATGAATGAATAAGGCTTGCCAACTGTGTTGACAGTAATTATAAACTCTAAAACTACAGATGATGGTGGAGAAGTTGTTGAAGAATATTAATTTGAAAGTCTAGCCTCCGAAGCATATGCTGAGCTCAGAGATGAACTGAGAAACCAGATCTGTGGTTAGCACTGATAGAAATCTTGTGCCTCATTCCTAGTTGCAAGGACTCAGATGTCTTGCTAAGTCTTGCAGACCGGGCTAAAGTGGACTTTTAACTGAGACTGGTCAGAAACATATATAATTAGAGAAGTGAGTACAAATTTAATTAAGGAAGAACATCTTTGGGAATATTTCCTAGCTTGAGTGAAGGCAAAATGTATGCATGTACTGGTCAATAAAATGCAAACTAATGTGAGAGAGAAGTTTACATTCCTTACCAGAAAGAGGGTGCTGAATGTGAATTATGGGGATAGGTCACCTGGGGTGATTAGAGTGTCAGATCAGATATCCCAGTGAATAGATTGCAAAGTCATGATAATTTGAGCAAACTGCATTAAGTTTGGAAAACAAATTTTTCTTAATGTCATTTTTCTAAAAAGTCAGTTTGTGTGTATGTGGTTGACACCAGATGGTAATAAAATCGTAATATCTGATTCTGCTTGTTAGAATCACATGCTAATTCTAGTATCCTGTTTGGGTACATTGTAGGGAATATTGAATGAATTAGCAAGGACTTAAAGTATCTTTTAACCATAGGACATATCTTATGTCTGCTGCTTAAAGCGTGCACACACACACACACACACACGCAAAAACGAACACATGCCACAGTGAAGCAGATCTATGTATAAACACTCACACAAGTACGGCCTTAAAGGAGAGGACTAGGGAGATGTGTTGTCACATACAGAAACGCAAAGCAAAATCTTTGAGATCAATAAACTAAAAATTTTGTTAGGACACAAAGAAAACAAATCTTGGATATGTTGAAGTCCTTTAAAGCAGTGCCCTGCTTTTCTCTGCTCACTATTCATGATAAATGCATAAAAGCTGCTCTGTCTTGAACCTGTTCTTTGTGGTTGCCATGTGGAAAGGATATATTTAAACCTTTTTCCTGTATTGTTTGTTTTTAAAATTAGGTTCTCTTTCTTCCCCATGGAAGCTTTTAAGGGTGCTGTTCTTTAGTGGTGTTTGTGATTGTCTTTGACCCTATTCTTCCCTTGAACGACAGGATCATAACTGTTCCTGGTTTTGTGCTAGTCTGAAGGTGGTCATGAATCTGTGCCTTTAAATTCTTCACTAGGAAAATCTTGGTTTCTCTCAGATACTGGCAAACCCTGTTTCCATCTTACACTTGCCTCCAGCTGCCACATTTCATGAGCCTGCTGTGTGAAAACACATTAAAATGGCAGGCGCTGACAATCTTACACGGTCCCTAAAGCCAAGGAAGCTGGATCAGGAGGCAGGTTTACCCTGTGAATATTATGCTGAAGAAAAGTGAAAAAACTCAACTCTTCATTAGCAATTCTGAGTTCTGTCTGGAGGACCTAGGAAAAACGTCAGTCTGAGTAGCGAATTAGGAAATATAGTCAGGACAATTGGTAGTGGGATTGAAATTTTATACACAAGACTCAAATACACAGAAGAGTAGATTTTTTTCTCCAAAGCTGTTCTGGGGTTTCTAAGCCGGTTTACAACCAAATTCTGACAGCTCCCTCTCTCAAATATTCTCCCTTCCTCTTCCTCCCCAGGACAGTGTGTAGACAGGCAAGGAGAAGTTCCGTAACAACAAGGAGAAAGTTTCTACTTTGCAAAACAAGGCTCCTGCTCCTTAGGTCCTTCTTGGCCTCTGCTGTGCTAACACTTCTCTCTGGAGCTGTTGGTTATCCGACTCTGTCTTTTATGCAGAACATGATTTACTGCTCTGCATGACTATGCCATGATTATGCCCTGGGTGACATACCCTGGGTGCTGGTCCATCTGCTGCCAACATGCCCCATCTTAATTCTCATGGTTCTCTTTGAAGCTCAGTGGCATAATCTTCTGACTCCTAGTTTTGAACTGAGCATCCTGTACTTTCTGTTTTGAGATCACCTGACTCTGGCTGTGACAAGTGTCTGACAGGAAATTCTATTCTGAATACTTAATAGACCTCTAAACCCATGTTGGGAAGGTAGGTAGAGTAGGTAATGAGAATGTTTCCAAATCTTCTGTACAACTTGATGATATTATGGGGCAGGTATATAGGTGGCATTTAGTCCCTACTGATCATACCTTTCTTTCAACCAACATCTATGCTGCCTAAAGAAAGCTAGGCTAAGTCCTACACACTGCAGACTGACAGAGGTGTTGGTTTGCTAAGTCCAACATACCCAAGAGATCTCTTAACTCTGCTTTATTTGGCTCCATGAACATCAGAGAGATATCTTGAATGAACAGATTTCTGATGACTCTAATCAGGGACATAAGATTTTCACCAAATACAAATTCCATGCTCATGTATGCATTGTTGCTGTCATACTTTCTGAATTTATATACCAACTCACATCTTGGACTTAAGAATTCTAAGTTCCCAGTAGACTTCAGTGGTTCATTGTATCTTTAAATATTTAATTACATGTTTTAATGTATTTTAGCTATGATTTGGTAATTTACTTTTTACATGCTAGTAGTAGCATTTAAGGGCACTGTTCAGGTGTCCAGAAGAAAAACTAACTTCTGATTTGGTTGGTCATGTGTTTTAAGTCATTTTTCATTGAGTTAGTTATGTAAAATAATTCATCTCAGTGGTGATGTAACAAATGAAGGTGTGGTTCGAATAACTAAAGCAGAGATTGACATGAAGAACCTGACTTTTTAGAATTTGAACATCTGCTTCACATTTTCAACCTACAAAGTATAGGATTTTGTAACTAGACACTCATCTCTCTTCTGTCAGGTGCCCCCAAAAGCTTGCAGAAACAATCTTGTCTTTGAGTTGATGTAGGTCTTTGATCTTAACAGTATTCAGGAAGGATTTAAGGTAAGGTAGAAATTTAAATGCATACTGAGAGAATGATATCCAATAACCACAAATGACTATGTTTGTGGGCATATGCTAACTTTTATTAGGAATAAGGTACTAGTCTTTCCTTGCCAGATGACACCAAAATAGGAAATGTGTTTGGAGACATGAATATTTATAATTTTGAATTTACTGGCATATTCCCTCTCCTAAATGGAGGAGGGACATGTTAATTGCTATTAGGAAATTAACTATAAGGCAAGATCCAATTTATAACTAGAGTTATAATTATAAGTAGCATTTGTATCACGATATATGGTTTATAAAACACTACTTCACTTCATCGTCATAAAAACATTTTGAGGGTAGTTATGTTCCCCCTAATTTACTAATGAATCCAGCTGTTAAGTTACTTTTACAAGGTAAATCAAGTAGGACATAAAGAAAGGATTTGCATTTTAAAATAATTATTTTGCTAATTAATTCCCTAATAATATTTCTTAGTATGCTTTTATGTACATTCTTTTATCCAATATTTTAAAAGCGTTAAAATAATGCTATGTCTATAAAACAACTTAGTGAATTCAAATTCATTTAACTTTTTATTGGGAACAGTTCAAATATGTAGAAAGATAAGTTTAAGAGTATAATAAATACCCGCGCATTCATCAGCTCAATTTAATACTGTTATAGAATTCTTTTCACCATATTTGTTGAACTTTCTGCTGCATTATTTAAAATAAGTTACAGGCTTCATGATACTTTATTTCTAAAAGATTTAGGACCTATTTTCCAAAACAAAGACATTTTTCAACCTAACCACCCTTGTATTATCATCTCAAGTTTCTCGTATTAGTGAATATTCCAGTTATATTTGAATTTCCCCCATTAGCCTTAAAAATGGCTGATGGTAAGTTCAAAGCATGACCCACTTGTGGACCAAATGATTCATTTGATTGTCTCTTAGTTTTCCCTCTGGAACCCATCTTTCTCTCCGTTCCCTTGGACCATGTACCTCCTGAATAAACCCAGCTGTCTATCCTGAAGAAAGTTCTACACTCTGGGTTTCTCACATTGCTTCCTTACTTCACTGGTTTCACCTCATGATTGCTGGTTCTGTCAGTTGGAAATAGATTCGCAGTCTCAATGAGGTTCAGGTGAGATGTTTTCAAAAGAACCATTTCAGGGGTGAGGCATAAGGAGCCGGGGTCCAGTTGACTCACCCTTCTGATGCTGGTATGAGTAGCTGTATGAAGGTGATTGTCATTTGCTTCTAAGGTGCAATATAGTTTTTGCAGCAGTTTTTATACTTTGTGATCGGTTTCAATTAATTCTGGCCTCCGACACATACACTTACTGAATCCCTTTGAAGTCAGCGCTTACTAAATGAGGATTCGAATGCCCTAGAAATACGGTATGCAGGAATTTAACTCATATGAAAAGAAATATGATGTTTTGGAGTATGTATTCAATTTACTTGTGATACTAAGTAGAAATTACAATTGTTCTTTAATGAGAAATTGTTGATTATGGAAGAATCAGCCATATCTAAACCACAATCTCTGTCTCTTGGTGCCCTTCTTTTTTTTTTTTTTTTTTTTTTTGGCAAGCCATGTTCCTTGAGAAGTTGTGTATGGAGAATCTGTCTTGTCAACACTTTGGAGTTCACACAAGCAGATTCAAATATTAATGTTTTCTCTCCTCTTTTCTCTCTCTCACTGAAAAATAAAGGTAACATTTATTCAATTTGATGACATTTTCCTTAACACAAACAACTGATGATCAGAATAAGTCTCTATCAATGGGTACATTTCTGTGTGTGTATATCTCCATGTATATAAGCATATAAATAATCTATTGGCACATATATCTACACATACCTAATATACATATATGTCTATATGTATATTTTAAAATATAAAATGAGTCTAAAGTATGTTTTGTGGTGTATTACATTTCAAAATCAAGGGAATGTGTGAGAAGTTCACACTAGGTCAGTTAAAATCTCTTTCCTCTATATTCTATATACTCATACTCTCTTCTACATAGTGGCCCTGATGTGTTAATAAATTTTAAGGAGTTTTGTTTTCACTGAGAATAGCACTTTTAAAGCTCTTTGGTGGAGGGACATGTGGCTTGGCTTCACGGATCTGCAAACAACACCCCCTCTGAGTACTATAACCATCCAGACGGATTTCTTACTGAGCAGTTATGAAGGTTTATGACCAAGTTATAAATGGGAAAAGGGAACTTATGTTAATGAGGTCAACACTGTTTCTGTTATGTCTTTGACTTATTAAACAGTCCCCCAAAGGGAATACCTCTTGCAAATGGGCTAAACAGAGAGATAAACTTTTACCAGCTGAAGGTTTAAACCGTGACACTGCTTGATGATGTAGAGTTACATCTAAAGCTACATGCAACCGTACAATCATATTTATTTCACTGAAACTATGATATTAATATTTAGGTAAGTGTAGATATAATCATTTTTATTACTGGATCTTTGTTACAGTTAACTGGCTCCGTCACAACAAAATACCACAGATGGAGCAATACAATAGGAAATTCTGTTACAGTTTTGAAGGCTGGAAATCCAATATCAAAGTGACAACTGATTTAGTTTCTGCTAAGGCTCTTGTTCTGGTTTTTAGATGACCACCTTCTCATACTGAGAAGATTCAAGTCATCTTCTGTCTCTTCTTGCAAGGGCACTAATCCCATTATAAGGGCGGCAAACTCACGATCTTTTCTAGCTCTGATTACCTCTCAAAGGCTCTGTCTCCAAATAGTCTCAATGGGGGTTAGGGCTTTAACATACAAATCTTGAGGAGATATAAACAATCCATAACAGTCTTCATATGTGGAGTAAGAGAATGGGAAGAAAGAATTATACCTACTTTTTAAGATTGACTTGTTCATAAATCAGCCTGTGGAGACTCAGATTGTATGTATCTTATAGCCCAGTTGTTGGATTTGTATTACAGAAGATTTCTCTGCCATTGTCAAGTGAGATCCCATCAGATGAATTAAAGACAGGCACTACAGGAAAGTCCAAATATTGACTCCATGGTTGATAATCAATACAAATCAGGGCATTCTAACACAATGAATAAGAACCTGCTCCTTGTAGTTTTGTGGTTTCAATGCTTTATCAATTTGCAGTTATCATTTTAGATCAAGATTTGTATAGTCTTTGATAAGGAAATCACAGCCTGCTTTTGGGTGGGGTAGGTAGCCAGACAGCTGCTCATGCATACCAATGAGGGCTTTGTGAATGCAAATTTGGAGAGTCCTTTTTAAAATTTAGCCCTAAGTGTCTACTTTGAGCTTCGGTGTGATATGTGATAGGAGACCACTTAACCAGTAAGTTTACCTCTAATTTTAGCTTCACCTGAATTAAAACTGGCGTGATATTGCATACTGCCAGAGACATTAGCAACTTTGAAAAGGAGAAAAAAAAGAACTGAAATTAGATGTCAGAAGGAAAGATCCAAAGGAAGAATCACAGGGAAGTCACTAGTGGTATCATGTTGTTTTCAAAATTTCAGAAAATCTGAAGAATATTAGGGTAAAAAGATAATTTGCTTCTTCACAGGAACACATTTTAATGCCATTTATTTCCTACTTGGCAGCTTAAGACAAGCTGCTTACATAGAAAGGAAGCAAAACAAAACAAAACAAGCTGTTTGGGGAATTAATTCTCCAACAAATCCCTCTTGAATGGGCTAGTATTCCTATTAAAAAAAAAAAAGAAGGACAAAAAAGATGCTGCACAGCCCCTGCTTACTCCTCAAATGCCTTACCATTGGGCCACCGGAAGGCTCCAGCAACCAAGATGGCTGAGTAGTCATTGTTGCCCCACTGTGTTCTAGATTTGTGCCCAGGGGTAAGCAGAGAATATAAGCTTTTTCTCTCCACTCCTAGATTATTGAAGTGACTGTTTTCCACATTAGCTTAATATTAGTCCTTCCTCTGTGTAGGGATTCACTTTGCAAATTCATCTGCATTCCAATAATGCTAGTATCCATGTACCAATGATGTGAATTGAGACTTGCCTGTCTGCTTTGGGATTATGGCAGATAGGAAATGAAACAGTTCTCGTTAGGGCAAGAGTCACAAAAAACCAAAAGAGCAAATAGCTTAGAATTAGCAAGGGCTACACTAGGCATAAATTTGAAGGTATTAATTAATGAAACAAATATTTATCTTGTTCTGGGAAGTATTGTAAGATTTAAAGACCTTTAAACGTTAGAGTGTCGTTTCTACTTTAAAAGACTGGCAACAGAGATTAATACAAAGACAAAGAAAATGTTTCACAGCCTGCAACACAAGTTCATACTGTTTATAGGGGAGACTTTCAGGAGTGAGCCAGTGCCCTTCTTGGTAAGATCGGGACTAGCTTCAAGGGAAAGGAAAGAGGGAAAATCACAATTAATATCACAAGGAAGTAAATGGTAAATAAACCTGAGGCAACCAAACAATTATTTAATAAAAGCTTAGAGAAGGGAAAAGTATTTCCATTAGGAGTAGAAAGAGAAGACAGAGTAAGGAGCTGAAGTCAGTATGGACTAGGATTTGTTGTACAGTTTGACAGTGGGGAAGAACTTTAACATTATGAATTATGTTAACATTGGCTTAGTTCTTTTTCATACACAAAAGCTTTGGGAATTAGACCCAGGGACTCTGGGATATTTAGGGTAGAAGAAAGTCATCATATCCTAGATATGTACAGAGATGGGAAATATGGGGTCAAATCAGCCCAAAGTTGTCTTGTAATTGCAATTTGCATTCTATTTTGCATAGTTTTTTTTTTAAGCAGTAGCATACTTGTGCAGAAATACATGTAGAACTAGTTTGCTCTCCACAGCAATATAACTTCCCAATAAAACAGCAAGAGGTAGAGTTACATAGCAGACAACATTATGGTACTATTGAAAAAGGAGATACATGAAGATTATTTCCTTTAAACATAAATTAAGGAGGAAAAAAGAATCTCAGTTTTCATTTTGAATTTGATTCTGTAGCTCTTGGACTACTCCCAAGAAATATTTAGCAAATGAGTCTCTTAGTAAATCTTTTTATCCTTGGATCCATGAAGGAGTTAGTGTGAGTTGGTTTTAGGTACTAAGTGAGGTAGTCTCACAAATGTGTCAAGAATGGATTCTCCATCAGCAAAGTATATGACATTAATAGTCACAGAGGTGACTGTCCTTGGTTTGACATAAGATGAGGGAAAGTTCTTCAGCTTATTTGAAATGCACATGTTTCCAGCTGAAAAAATTCCTCATGCTTTGGCAACCATCACTCACATGTATGTGGAAGCCCCAAATAGTAACATCTGAACAGAGGTGCTGTGTCTCCTGGATATGTGAGGCTTTCTGTGAAGAATAAGCTATAATAAACAACCTGAAAGTAGTTTGATGTACTAAATAGAGACTTAATTTGTTACATGACATTGGCTACATTTCTATGAATTCTTTCCTTCTAGTCTTAGAGTAGTTTTTTCATGCATAAAATGCATGAATACTTTTAAGGGAAGATTTTGCAATGTAGAGGAAAGAACTGAGAGCCATAAAACTGGCTAGATTTCTTAGCTGCAGCTTAAATTTCCTCTGAGACCTAATAAAGTCACTTCATTTGTGAAGGCTTTGCTTTCTTTCTTTTTAATTGGGGTTGTTAGAGGAGTCATTGAAACAAATTCTGTTCTATGATTCTGTGAATAAATCTGAGTGACCATAGTATCAGAAATGGGACTTATAGAGATAGACCTCAATGCTATTCTTAGGAATATTTGTACACTGGATTCCTATAGCACCTGATTCAATTTGCTTACCAGGACACTGCACCCCACCACACTGTTGTAAGACTGATACGGAGCTAGGCAACCCTGCCACGCTGAGTCATGGAGAACACAGATGGGATGAGATGATTTATGAAAAGTCAGACTTGTCATGTGGGTGACAAAACCTGTTCCAAGATAAAGCCACCACTCCCTGCAGCTTTTGGCTACCTCAGAGCAGGTTTGCCTCCCCCAATATCTTACATTCTGAATTTTCTAAAAGTGACAGAAAAATTAATGGGTGTTATGCTGCTTCAGTAATTTGAAGTAGCTCTGTTCTGTATTGGTAGGATGCTTGTCAGGTTAAATGACGAATTTTCATTTGGAGTCTTGTGGGGAATCAAAGATATTTTGCTGAATTTTATATGCATTTGGCCAACTATCTCAATAATTGGTTTCATCTCAAAAATTTGTTTCTGAATAATTGACTATAGGAAATACAAAGTGGGCTATTTCCTTCTAAGAAAGAAAGGAAGGAAGAAAGAAAGAAAGGAAGGAAGGAAGAAAGAAGGAAAAAGAAAGAAAGAAAGAAAAAAGAAAGAAAGAAGGAAAGAAAGGAAAAGAAAACATAGTGAGGGAGGCTATTATGTGGTAAGTATTTATAAATTAACATTGAATAACTTAACCATGAGAGATTTTCTTGCAAAAGACATGCCAATTACATTATTGATATGGTAAAAAAAAAATCACAAGAGACATAGAACAAAATGATAAAAATGTTTGGAATTTTGTTCATTGGGGCTATTAAATTCTATTATAGGCAATGATGAGTTATGCTCAGAGAACTAAACTAGTTCAAACTTAATGGGTAGAGTTGCAAGTGACCCATGAATATACTTGCATGTTAGAGCTACTTTTTCACTTGACAGCAAACAGCTAATTAAATTTTTCTTCAAGTTGAAATACGTAGGACAAATTATAATATACCATTTTCACTTTCTAAGAAATTTTAATTATTTGGTTTGGATGATTCCCTATCAATATTTTTGCCCTACAGCTTCTTAGTTGTCCTAGTCCAATTTCAAGTCAGAGTGTGAGAAGACTGGTACATTTGATACTGATAGTTCAATTATCAGTATCAAATGGGATACCTGGGATATGGACCATGATGAGAAATCAAAAATATAAATTTCTTTACTTGTAAATGTAGATTAAGATTTGATTCTCTTTCTAGAGTTCAAAGATTATTACAGGAGACTAAAACTCCCTTTCCTCTAAAAGCGAAAAACATAGTTTCCCAGGTAGGTTAGTGGGATAACAATTGTAGATATAGATTTTTCAATTTTTAATTTAATTTTTTTTCCTTTTTTTTTGCATTGGGGATCAAACTCACAACCTCACACTTGCCAGGCAGGTGCTTTTGACACTGAGCTAGATCCCTGGCTCAATTTTTAATTTTTACATTTTCTTAATTAATTTAAAAATCAAGGAAATAATTCTTAATGTCTCATCCCTTTAATAAGAGATATAAGGATTATATGTAAAAAGTTGTAAATGTGATGGAGGAGCTCTCCTAAAATGTTTGAGGTAATTTGTACTTAGAATGACTTATGCTTTGAGGGAATAGGATTCAAAACTCTGGTAGGTTTTACCAGGCCCAGAAGAGTGCCAGGTTATCAGTCATGAGATGTAAACGCCACACTATCTCTTGTGCCCTTCCAACAATTTTTCTGCAGATACATTTTTCTACAGGGTAAAAGAAGCAGGAACTCTATACACAATTCTCATTGCTATTTTTTAACCAAATACTGCTGTACTCAACCAATAGAAATATATTTATATCTCCACTTTCATCTTTCTTTGTATAAAAATGGAACCAATTTAGAATAATGCTCAGGCAAAAGAAGTATCCTTTCAAATAGTACTTTGGGAATACTAAAGATAAACTGTCTTATTTATAATGAGGCTAGAAAACTTGCAGGCCCTCAGAGGAAGTCGTTTCCCTTAGATTATAGGCGTCAATGGCTATCAAAAATCACCATGTAGAGATCTGACTTGTAAAGGGCCAGCTGGTCTGAATGCCTCAGGACCTTTGCAAGAATGGAAGGAGGGAATATTCCAGCACTTGCCCACTGAACAATATTTCTATTCAACAAACCATTTTAGAGAGAATGAAATTTAAAAAGAATACATAAAAATCTATTGGTAATAAAAATTGCAGAATATGAAGTTAAATTGATCTGTGCCTCTACTATCAGGTCTTCTCATAATCTGATGAGAATCTGCTAATGCTTATGAAAGATATTCCAGTGAGGCGTATTATGGACATGGTCTTTGAAATTTATTTTAACAGGAATCTCTTTCCTGTTAAACACCTATTTTATATATATATATATATATATATATATATATATATATATATATAAAGTAAAAAATATGGAGAAGAGTTTGGACTGCACTGCCTTAGCAACTAGCAATTTCCTGCTTTAGGAGAAGTGGCCGGCATGAGAAGGAGGATGTAGAAGGTTCCAATCATGCCACCAGCAGTCAAAGTGCCTCTTTCTGCTGCCTGGGACTGTGTTAGCCTCCCTAACACCTCCTTTGGTACACAAACAAGAAAGCTCCTTTTTGGCCTCCAAAATATCACTCTGCTCTATCCCTCACTCAC
Organism: Dasyprocta punctata; assembly: GCA_004363535.1. Taxonomy (NCBI): domain Eukaryota; kingdom Metazoa; phylum Chordata; class Mammalia; order Rodentia; family Dasyproctidae; genus Dasyprocta; species Dasyprocta punctata. Next base: position 94,813 of record RJWM01002400.1, read on the forward strand.
TGCAACACCTTGTGACAGCGGCCACCTCGCATTTTGACACCTCTAGCGTCCCTTCTCTGTGATACTATTTCTGTCATTCACTTCTCATTTTCAACCTAGTCCCTGAGAACATTCTTGGCAGAGGTGTTTTTAATGACTTAAAAAAAAAAAGCATTTGAATCCGTGATCTGAAATCACAAGAAGAATTCAAACACAAAAGATCCGAGCAGGGATGCTTTTATCTTATTTGTTCCTCTGCAGCACAGTAATCTTTAAAAATCACTTAAAATAGAATGTGTTTTCTCTTGTTTCCTTGTTCCCAGAAAATTCAAAGCTAAATTTTATGCTTAATCATATTCGTTAAGATTTGCAGCAGTTTTCTCAATTGTTCATCTATTAAATTTGGAACTTTTCTTCAAACAATTAATTAATAAACACATAAGCACATAAAAAAAAAAAAAGCAAAAACCAAGCAACAAAAATTGGTTGTTGTATCACTGGTGGCATTTTTGCTTTGTCTTGTTTTACTTTGTGTTTGTTTTTGCAGTAAGTTTTTTTTTTTTTTGAAAGGTGTCTCCCTTTCTTTGGATGCCAGTTCAATTTCAGAGCAGCAAATAGGGGCCCTCTCATACTGTTAAAATTGCTTGTGAACATGCAGCACACTAAGAAGAAGGGGTTCTTTTGTTATTTGTTTTATTCTCAAAAATATGGGTGTAAAAATGGCAGTATCTAGATTGACTCTATGATTCTGCCTAGCCCTCTAACTATGAACCACGCAGCCTCTCTGAGTTGGGCTCCTTCGTTTGAAAAGTTAAGGACAATTGGAAGGAAGAGCAGAGGAAACTCACGGGAAGCTGGCGACAGCTCCTGCCATGCCATGGTGGGAGTGTGCTCCTTTCTACATTGTTGTACCTTCACTGTTGGCCTGCAGAGCTTTGGTCCAGATAAAGTGCTGGGTGCTGAGTTGAAAGAATTAAAGAGGTTTCAAAACTGAATGAGTCTAATTGGGTCTTGGAAATGGAGCTCATTTCTAGCTGCATGTTCCAAGGTTTCTTAGAGGCAAGGGCTTCTATAGATGAGTATCATGACCAGACTAGAGCATGGCCCCAGCAGCACAGAATTGCAATGTGAGTCAGCAGGGATATCATGAGGGGGACTGCAGCATCCAGACTGTATTTGGAGGTCAGTCAGTCCTGATTACTGGGAGTTTCCCATGTGTGTGTTGACTTTGGACCAATGACTCAAACAGCTGGCCATCCATTCTATTACCTGGTATGATATCTCTGCATACTAAAATGCTCTACTTCTGTAAAACTGAAAAAGCAGCCCTTCTAGGACATGCAGATGTAGATCAGACAAATCCAGGACCAGCTAGATGGCTCAGATTTCCTGTTAATGCCTACCTAAAAACTGTAAGATATCTCAAAATTTTTGAGGTTTAATAGATGGTAATATATTATATCCTGCAAATTAACATAGGCAAAATGCATGCACAGTTCTTTCTTTCTCTCCTATGTGTGTGTGAGTGTGTGTGTGTGTGTGTGTGTGTGTGTGTGTGAGTCTGTCAGCTTACTCTCTTGGTCAGTCTGTTTCTATTTTTATTTCTCCTCTCTCTGTCTCTTTCTCTCTTACTACAGTCCCCTCCTCTCCCTCTCTTAGCACATAAAGATACATTTAAAAATCTTCTAAAATTTGAAAAGCAGTATTCTTTTACCTGTAATTATTGCATACTAATCATTGCCAGGCAATTTTTGCCTTTCCTGTTCCCAAGAGAAAACAGCTAATCTATTGGAAATAACCAACTTTTTAAAAATAATAATTTGCATTCTTGTGGTACTCCTGTATAATTTGCAAAGAATTTTCACATACGTATTCTCATTTAATTGTCAAAGATACTGTTATCATCCACATTACAAATGAGAAAAAATTAGGGTTTTGGAAGGGCTGAACAAAGTAATTTATGTGAAGGGCCTTAGGAAGATCCTGGGATATGGTCAATGACCCTAAATTCCCTTCATCTTCTTTTTCTAGGTAACAAATCTAGTATCAGTGGAAAATCTTCTTATAACAAAAGATGAACTTTTTCCACATTAAACCATACATAGCCTCTAGATTGATAGAAGGAAGTAAAGTCAGTGTATGGTTATTTCTCTATTTCCCTGTGTCTGCTGTCAGAGAACGTTTCTTTGTAGATGTAAAGGGAGGAAGTGCAATGAATTGGCATTTTGGTCAGACAAAGAAAATACATGCTCTTGCTTTTGATTTGTTTGTGAACTTGAAATTCACCCACACACATAGGTAGAAGGGGATAGCTTTCTACTCTAGCTGCTTTCTTCCCTCCATTCATTTATCTTAGGGTGGACTGCCATGCAGAAAACACAATAAAATACCCTGCCCTGCAGGGCCCTGGATTTGAGGCTCACTTGGGGATATGAGAGCCATACACACAAACACGATGTAAGCGGTGGCGCAGAACAGTGAGCGCCAAGTGGTCATTTTTGTTGGAATGCTTCACGGAACAGATGGGCTTTTATGAGTTTTCTGAAGTTTGTTATTATAAATCTAAACTGTTGTTTGGAGAATTCTTTTCTTCTATATCCATTTTAATATCTCTACTTGCATTTGGGGCTTATAAAATGCACAGACACTCACTCCTTAGGCATGGGCATTTCTGGACAGCCTAAACTTCTCTTGCCAGGCTCTGCAGATATCTTTGCTCTATCTCTTCTTGTTACTGAGCTGGGGAACAGTAGAGGCACTGTTACCATGCCTGAGGTATTGGTCAGGGGGGGTAATACTGTGAGTGCAAACTCACCACCAGCCCTTATAATACCTCCCAGGTTTATTTCTTGCTTACATATTCAAATCCAGGCTATGGGGATATAGATTGAGAGGAACGATGGCTTCCTTCTCCACATGGTCACTCAGGGATTAGGCTAATACTGGCTCACCAATCCTTTAGTAGCCTTTAGACTTTGCTTGTGGAAGAGAATAAAGAACAGGGGAATCACAAAGGAAATTCCCATCACCATAGCTCATGTGTGTCATTTCTTTCCAAATTTCATTGACCAGGACTTGGCCCATGGCCTTGCTGATCTGCAAAGGGGTTGAAAAACAGTATTCTCCAAACCAGAAAAAAGAAAAAGAAACTGGAATTTGATGGACACAAGTCTTTTTTCTCAGCTTTATTTGAAATTTCCAGAGATAATAAACTCACCACTCTTGGGGATTGTGCTGTAGACACAAACGTTGCCTCCTTTATTCAAGGAAATCAAAAATTCAAGTCACCTCCTTTATTCGAGGAAATCAAAAAGATATGTAATAAGAGAAAATCAGACAATATGAAATACTTATCTTTGACTCAGAGTGATAACTTATTATGACTAAAATTTCCATGTGATACTTATTTTCTAAAATAAAGCAACTCTACATTCTCTAAGGACACGATAATTACTGAGTTGAGAAAGACCCTAAAATTTGTTGGATAGTTTGGGTAAGTTAAAGTGGCTTGAATTAAACATGTCTTTGATATCAGGGTTCTAAACATCAAAAAATTTAATATGATACAATTTGAAATTAGAATTTTTGATATTTCTTCCACTGTTTCAGAATGCATATTTGTACTTACTTTTTTTTTTTTTTTTGCGGCACTGGGGATTGAACTCACAACCTCGCGCCTGCCAGGGTAGGCACTTAAGGCACTGAGCCAAACTCCCAGCCCTCTGTACTTACTTTTAAATACAGAAAAATACAAAGACAAAGTCAAAAATTTGAAAGTGAAGGGAAGTTACTTGTCTCATGCATTTCTGGTAGTGTCATAACTTACTCTAATTTATATGTAATTTATAAAGTATATCTCAAGAAAAAAATCTTGTGTTTAACAATTTCCATTTTCTCTTCCTTTTTCCTGGCTTAGAGAATACTATACTTTCCAATCCCTTTGGAGACTGGCAAGGTCACATGACTAGTCCTGGCCAATCAAACCTGGAAAAGAACAATACAGATGAGGTATGGTGATGGGAAGTTCCTTTGTGATTCTCCACTTCTTTCTTTTCTTCCTTCAGAAAAGCAATCCAGCAAAATGTACCAAAAGCTGGGCAAATATAGTATTGCTACCTGATTGGTATTGCTGATCCAGATGCTGATAACCTCACTAGTCCAAAATCTGTAAACCAAACTCAAGGAAACCTAGTAATTCCTTGTCAACTACTCAGGTAACATTCATGAAAGACAGTGTGTTAGCCACTGTCCCCAAAACAACTTTAATCAGTTCACTATTTGGTTGAAGTTAATGGATTAGGAAAACAGACAGTATGGCATTATATAGATTTTCCTCCAACTTAAATAAATAAACATTGTAGGAAACACCTATTAACCTACATAGACTAGGTTGTGTAGCATCAAAACCCATTTCTTCCTCTTTTCTGCAAATCATTGTTGACTGTCAGTCACGGAGGCAGATTCACCCAGTCTTTTTTTCTTTTCTTTAATTTTTCAGATTCTCTTGCCAGTTTCAAGTAAACACTCAGTAGTTGGAAGTCTAATGTCTTTTTTTCTTTTTTTTTCACTTGGTTTCTTGTGTATTTTGTATCCTAAGTTTTGGCAGAAAGTTTAAGTAACCAGGTGGCCTTAAAAATATTCATGCTCATTATTGGCATGCTTTTCTAGGTCTGGCTTCTCATTACATATTGAAAACATAGACCATATATGTTCTAGTCATCTTCATGTTGTGTCCATAAACTATTGCATAAAGGTCAAAAAGTATTTTTTTTTTTGGTCTGTTTTTGTTTTGTTTCAGGGTTCTTCTCTAAATGGGCTATTAGTAGAAAGAGTGCTGCCTTTAAAATTTTTGTTTATCCCTAAACTGTAGTTTGCAAAAAATTACTATTTCATAATTTGAGAAGAAAAAGTATTTTGCCTAAAAGCAGCATAGGTTTATTTTAGCTTTATTGATTTCTAGCACAATAGAAGTATTCCCCCAAATATTAAAAAAATAGCATAAATAACAAAGTAGTGTTCCATTATTTGACATATTATGCAGTGCAAATACACACACACACACTTATATATGTATATATATATATGTATATATATAGTATATGCATGGCCTTAATCACCAGTGGTGTGAATGATGCTAGATGCAGCAACGTGGTCATCATCTAGCCAAGATATGTTTACAGGTTTCTATATTCTTATGTCTTTATTGTTTTTACTAAACAATAAAACATTACTATCCCTATAACTCATTTTATTTTATTTTATTTTATTTATTTCACTTTTATTTTTTGAGACAAGGTCTTGCTGTGTAGTTCAAGGTGGCCTTGAACTCACTATGTAACCCGGGTTGACCTCTAATTCACGGTGATACTCTTGCCTCAGCCTCCTGAATGCTAGGATTACAGGCCTGTGCCACGATGTTCAGTCTCTCATATGATTTCAAATGCCATAAAAATCAGCGATTTACAGATAGATCTATGCAAATAATGAAGAGTAGTAATTAGTTAATTGAAAAGCAGCATAAGCAATATAAGGAACAATCAAAAATTATAATAAATTTAAATAAATTTATTACAGTATAAAACACATTACCACTCTTCTCTCTCAAAATACACCCCCTCATTTTGAACACTTATGTCATTACTCCTTGGCACTTTCTGAAGCAGTTCTGGGTACTCTTTCATCAGTATCTTTAGCTGATGTCTTAATATCCTGAATCAATTCAAAACGTTTACCATTCATAGTCATTTTGACTTTAGGGAAAATCCAGAGTTTGCTTTGTGCTAGATCTTGTGAACAATAAGATGAATGAGGCCCAATGAAATGTTTCTACGTGCCCATCTGATGGATGACACTTGGCGGCATCAATCACCATACTTTTTATCACATTTAATGAAGATGTTCTTGGAAAGAGACCTCTAGTAGTGCTTCAGAAAGTGGTAAAAATGGCAGAATAAGTGAGTTCAAAGTGAGGTGGAGTATTTTGGGAGAATAAATAGCAATGTATCTCTTAGTGTAAACATTTTTTAAACATACCACCATATATTTTGTTCACTCCTTATACAGTGAAAAGTTCTCATTTCTTTTCAAAGAGCTAAGTAAAAAAGAAGAAACAAAAACTAAGCAATCTTGTGTGTTTGTTTGGTGGATCTGTGTCTGTACTCTCTTCCAGACTCATGAAAGAGTGTTTTGTTCATTGAGTCCTCTCCACAATGCACAAGGAATTTATTATTATTGTTATTTTTACTGAGAACTGCGACTTAGTTTATTTAAAGGACTCACCTCAAATTACATATCTGACTAGTAGTACAGCTGGGTTTTTAAACCAAACATTCTATCCTTTGCTTTTAGCTCCTTTACTGAAGTCAGGTAACACTTCTGTGGGCGCTTGGCTAGAATATGACACTTTTAATATGGTGTATAAGGTTAGAAATTTAAAAAATTAACTGAAAACAAAAATCATCTCAAAATAGATTTCGCTGTGACTTGTTGAACCCAGAAATGATTTTCTAGAAATGTGACCACTGGAATTTGTCTTTGAGAAATAAATAATGATCTTTCTTTTTTCTTTCCTTTTGAATCCTTAAAACCTCTATTTCAGTGTGTTCTCTGAATGTTCCAGTATCTCTGTGCTTTAATTAGCAGCTGTTTCCAAGTGTGATAGGTGATTCATGCTAGTCTTAATATTGTATATAATTGGATCTCAAAGGCAAATTTATCTGTCAGACTAAAATTGATCTACAAGTAGTTCCCTCTAGCTAATACCTAAATTAGTTTCACCTGGACTCTGCCCTCTGCTTCCTTCTGAATTATACCCAAGGAAGGAAAGCTAACAGCTGGTATAGAAAGCAGCAATTTTATCCTAAAGATTCTAAGGTGAATTCAAGCTGATTATAAAAGAAACAAGAAAACTAAACATATTTGTAGGCCAATACTGGGAAAATCGAGTTTAAAACCAATTATATTTTAATACATTTAGAACCCAGTATTCGATATGGGTACTTCAAAGCAATACTGGTCAAGACATTTCAATCTGCAAGCAACAGAAGGCTTTGAAAAGGAAGAGGTTTCAGATGCCACTGTAAATTTTTTATTGGGGAAATATAAATGACTGCATTAGGATCACAGGTACAAAAATGCTAGCAGTAGTGCTTTACTAAAAGGAGCTTCTGATACAGAAGAAAGGGACCAAAGTGTCAAATATAAAAATAATGATGTATTCTGATGGAAATCCCTGTGGAGTATAATGGAGACTTAAGGACAGCTCCGCCAAATTGGGGGGTGACTTATGACATCATCAGCCCAGGGAGATGAGTGCTGGAAGGGGGGCAGGATTTATCAAGGAAGAGCAAGCAGGTTGATCAGAGTGCAGTACTCCACCACAGTGAGACAGCAGGAGAAGCAGAGTTAAAGCATCCAAATGCTGCTGGTGAGTGGAAGAAAGATTCAAAAGGGACTTGTGGCTTTCAGATGCTATGGGCAGGCAGCCCGAAAGGCAGTTGAAAAAAATGCAAAAGATGTAGAGACCTTTTCCCTTAATATGTGACTGTGATAAAGACTAAAATCTATGTAACAAATTCTGATTCCTAGCATTCCACATCCAGAATGCTTGCTTTACGTGATTTAGTAGAAAAGAATGACATTTCATTCAGCTACTTCATAAAAATAGAAAATTACCTTTCCTTCCTTCTAAGCTTATACATACCTGGAGGCTATCCCAAGTGTTTCACAGCAGGCTATATAATGTGTTGCCCTGAGGTAGATAAATCTAAAAATGAAGCAAAATCTAATGAGTGCAGAGGTCTGGCCTGTTTCTAAAAATTATTTTCTAGGGAAACAGACTATATCTCATAATATATATTTCCCATCAAAGTGTTCCCAGCAAAGAGACCTATATTATTGTAAATATCAAGCAATCCCAATTCTCTGTATTCTCTTTACAATTTATCTGCCTCAAGTTGATCATAATAATAATGTGTTCACTTCCACAGCATCTCAAATCCAAGGATTTCCAAGTGCTTTGTAAATGTAGATTAATTCTTAAGACATTCCTGTGAGGCAGGTAAAGACTGTTACTAATATTTTATAAAGAAATGAAGAGATGAGAGCTTTACCAAGTTCACAGAGTCATTTATGATGAGTATGATTTAGGCATGAAGATGGACATGCATGGATACACACGCACTACACACACACACACACACACGCACACACAGAGTGGGCCCAACTTTCTGTGAGGCCACAAATAAGGAAATCGACACAAACCGCAAGGAGAACAAGACATTTGCTCACAGTCGTAGAGGAAGATCAGGTATTCAAGGCATAGAAGGTAAATGACACAGAAAGTACGAGATGAGGCACAGTGAAGCAGTTGGAGTGCTCCATCCAGTTCACAATGGTAGATGACAGAGTTTTGCCTTTCAGAAAGACTTACATGACCATGAAGTGTCTCAGTAGCTCAAAAATGATCAGTGTTACCAACATACATTGGGTGGGTGGGATATGCAACACTCTCCTCTTGGCTGGGAAAGATGACTTCCTATAGTAATCTTCTGAAAGATTAATGCAGGTGTGAGCAAGTCACTTGGTCTTTTCATCTACCTTCCACATCTATGAAATTAAGGACCTTGGACCAATGGGACTTCCACATTCCCTTGTAAGTCTGTAGTTTAATGATTTCCTTTGGCATCTCCATACCCAAAAAAAATCTAGACAACAAACAGGACTTCTGTGAAGTGTCCACAGTCCAGAATATATAGAATATTGAATAGTTAAAACACTCAGCATATTGGCAGTCTGGGAACTTATGCCCTATTATTGCTTTTCTACTACAGAGCATTTGAAGGAACAAATTGTGTCATACGGTAATTCAGTTTCCCTTTACTCAGTTCCATTACAATTAGCAAATGTACTTCAAAATATGAAGGACTACATGAGAATGTTCCCTTTAAGTGCAGAAAGTGACATATTAGATGAAAGTCAGACCCAAATCTATGCTACTTATAAAAATGCACATTAAATGTAAATAGACAGATAAGTTCAAAGTAGGATGATGGAAAAAATACATCATATAATCTCTGAACATTAGAATGCTGGCAGCTGGAGTGACTATTAACTTACCAGATGAAGTAGAGCTCTGGAAGAGAATATTATAAGGAATGAAGAAAAGAATTTCATAAGAATAAAGTGTTCAATAAATCAAGAAGATATAATATGCCTAAATGTTTATGCACTTTATAAATGAGCTTGAAAGGGCATGAAACGAATGGATAGAATTTAAAGGAGAAATAAATTCACAATCAAAGTTACAAATATCAATATTCCTTTCTCCATATTTAACAGGTAAACAGATAATCAATAGAGATACAGAAGATTCAAACAACCTGACTAAACTGGCATATATGGAATACTTCAACCCAAACCAGAAGAATACACACTGTTTTAAATGTATTTGGAAACCTTACCAGGCTTAACAATATGGTGTTTTATAAAATAAGTATCAATAAATTTAAAATGACTGAAATATAAAAACATGTTTTGTAACAGAACAAATTAAATTATGAATCACTAGTAGAGAAAAATGAAAAATTCTCCAAATTTTAACATTTTTTCAATAAAGAAGAGATCACAAAAGAAATATAATTCAAAGTTGTTTGCTTAGTTAGATCAATAAAATTGATAAAACTCTATACTGATCATGAAAAGAGATAGCAGACACTCCTACCCATGCTAGGAGTCAAAAAAGAAGGCAGAGCCAGTACTTTATATAGTTATCAGCATAATGAAAAATACTAAAATCAGATTATGGTGACAACTTTGAAGAAATAAACAAGTTTCTTGAAATTTAAAAAATTCAAAATCTTCATGAAAGTTTTTTCATGAAGAAAAAGAAAAATCTGAACATTCATATTTTATTAAAGTAACTAAAGACATAGTTTAAAAATCTTCTACAATGAAGGCTTTGGGACATCCAGCTTCATTGAAAGAAATAATATTAATCCTGTACTAATTCTTTTAGGTAATAGAGAATGAGGAAATGAATCAAACTCATTATAGATCCAGATTTCAAGTTTTGAAATAGGAAAAAGTGTGGATCAATAATTTTGTCACCGTAGAAGTAATGATCTTCACAAAATACTAGAGAATTTCAAAATGATATAAAACAAATGATACATCATAAACAGGTGGACTTTATTTCAGAAATGCAAGACTATTTTTAACATTGGTCACATAACTAGCCATATTAGCAGAATAAAGTAGAAAATTCATACATATCTCAGTATATACAGAAATATTATGTCAGATCAACACTCATTCATGATAAAGTTGTAGCAAACTAGGAATAGAAAGGAATGCTCTTAACCTAATAATGAGCAACTAAGAAAAACTACAACTCACAGCATATTAATAATAAAAAAATGCTTTCTCTCTAACATCAGAAACAAAGAAAGTATGCCCCCTTTTATCATTTTGTTAGCACTTTCTTTGTGAAGGATGGCTTTCTTTTTCTCTCCCTAGCCAGCTTTTAAATTTACAAAGTTTCTAATATTGCAGTTTCATGCCCATTTCTACTGCTGCTATAGCATCCTCTCAGAAAAGGAAATTATTTAATTTTAGTCTTCTAGATGTAATTAGAGTGCTAATAGCTAATACCCTTACATGAACTCCAAAAGAATCCCGTATTTATTATGTTAGTGAACTGTCTATCTCTGCGATAAAATGCCCAAGAAAAACAACCTAAAGAAGGAAAAGTTGTTATGATTCAAGAGTTTCAGAGGCTCAGTCCATGGTTTCTTGATTCTGCTCTTTTCTAGGCCTCTGATGAAACAGAACATCATGGCAGAGAGGGCATGGTGGAACAGAGCTGCTTATCTCATGGCTTTCAAGAAGCAAAGGGAGAGAGGAAGAGGCTGGAGTTCCCATGTCTCTTTCAAGGCCACACCCCCACTGACCTGCTTCACCCACTAGGGCTCACTTCCTAACATTTCCACCGTGTGCTGGTAGTGCCACCAGCTAGGAACCAAACCTTCAACACACAAGTCCTTGAGGAACATGCAAAATTTAAACTGTAACACTCACGTATCTAACAGATTACATTGTAAATCTACAAGGATGCTTAATAGACATTTCTAGTTTTAATATTTCTAACAGGTCATTCATTTTTCTAATCTCCTTTCCATGACCTAATCTCTTCCTAAACTTCTCTGTGTCACAAAATTATATTTCCATCTGCTTGGCTCATTCTGAATCAAACCCACAACCTTGTACTTGCCAGGCAGGCATTTTGCCACTGGGCTATATCCCCGGCGGTTCACTCTGTCTGTTTCCCATTCATTGATTTTTACTATTGTCTTAGGTCTTACATCCAAACCAATACGGTGTCCTGTATGCTGTACTTTGGAAATATTCTTTAATCTGTTCACTTTTTGTCCTTTTGGTACTGCTATCCTTTCCAAGCCATCATCGTCTCTAGTCTTCTCATTGACTGTAAACTTTCATTCCATAACCTTTGGTTCACGCAAAGGTGGAGTGAACTTTTTTTATTTTTAAGAAGTGAATAACTAATCATATCATTCCTCTGACTCAGACATGCCAGTGGCTTCTCATCAAGTACTTAAGCAATAATTTACCTTTCCTGGTAGCCCTAGATGGTCCTCCCTGAACTCTCATTGCCTGCTTTCCTTCCCCCCTCTTAGTGTGCTGTGGCTCCGAGTCTTAGCTGATAAAATGAACTCCATCAGGTTCTTTCTATTTTTTGGCCCTGATATTATCATTCCTTCTGCCATCACCTTCTCCCAGACTCATAGAGTTTTTCTTTCTCATACTTCTGGTCCTAGGAGAGGTCTTCTTTTATCAGTCTTTCAGAATTAACTGTCCACTTTCATACATATACCAGTTACTGTCTGTCATCTTTATTTCTTTTATAATACTTATTACATTTTGAACTTGTGTACTGATATAATGAATTATTTATGTCTTCTTCCCCTTGAATGTAAGTAGGTATGACAGGGCCCTTGGCAATCTCACCCTCTGGCGTATCTTGAGAGCCTGAAACAATGCTCCTCATGATAAGATTTTCAGAAACATTTGTTGAATGAATAAATGAACTTGGTAACCAGCACTATCTTTAAGGAAAAAAAGCCAGTAGGCTATACTTAAAAGTTATTATAGTGTCTAATTATTAAAGCATTGTATGTTTACTGCAAAACATTTGAAAATATTTGGATCATGAAAAGATCATGACACTATTTAGAGGAAAAATGCATTAAAGGTTGGTGACTGTCCTTCTGATACCTGTATCTTCCTTCCTTCCTCTTCCCTGTCTTCACTCACAAGAAGCACCATAATTTTACCCTATTAGTACTTTCCTATATATGCGATGGAATTTTCTCAATTGATTATTTGTATAGAACATGATTTTTCTCAGCTGCATAATATTCAATTCCTATTTGATGTTTAAAAGCTTTCTTATTGTTAAAAATTAAACTCTTTGTACTTGGTGTCCTTACCTTCAAATTACTTTAATGACTCACCTTTTACTGAGATTATTATGATGATTGAAAAAGTTTAATGAATGTTAATAATTTTGAATAGCTTCTGTCAACTAGTATTCAATGACAGTAAGATGATAATATTTAATAGTAATAGAATTTAATATTGCAATTAATCTTACATTTATATTTAATATTAATGTTAAATATTAATTTAATTTTTAGTCTTAATGTTAACATTAGCAATATTTTTAAAAGTTAATCCATACAACTTCAGGAGACCCATAGGTCCTTAACAAATCAATGGGTCTAGGAAAGGCCAGATGTGAAGACAACACACAAAACTTGAAGGACTTGTACATCTGTGTTTCTTGTTACTTGAGGTGTTACACTGACTGACAACTGAGATTGCTTGGATGTTGCTTTAATTATTAATCAATTGCCTAAGTCTTTTAAATTCTCCAAATAAATGTCCAAACAGAAAATGTTTCTAGAGGTCTCAATTTCCCTAAGTTAGTATATAATTAATTTATTCTTCATGGTGGGAAAAACAAGTGGTCACCTCTAATAAATTGGGTATTCATTGCTATGGTTCTCACTGTTACCACTGTCTGTCCTCCATAATACTTAACTTCCTCTAAAATATTAATATTCTATGAACTATTTAAAAAGATACACCCAGTCAAGCAGAACTGCACTTACAGGTGCTGGCAGGCTTTTTCCTTATGCTTGGTCCAACAGTGCCCCCACTCATTGGAAGGCACCACTCACAGTCCAGGTGGGTCTTCTTCCATTTGTTCACCATCCCATATGTCAATTATCTCTGCAAACACCCTCATAGACACAGATAGAAATGTGCTTTACTAATTTCCTAGGTGTTTCCCCAACCCAATCATGCTGACAATCAAGATTAAGCATGCATATCCCCATTTTTTCATACTTTTATTTTTAAATTCTCATTATGTTATTTTTATCTGTTACCAACAAATACTCTTAAACTCACATAAGACCATTTAACTTACCACACAGATTCCTCAATGTAGTATGAAAATTTATTTTTAATCTACTGATCAATTGAATAATATCTTGCTTTCTTTCATAATTTCTTCATCAAGTCTTGCTGATCTTTAGACAGTCTTATGTACTTGCTTTAGCCTGGTATGCTCCACTTTTTCCTCTTCCATGTGTTCATGTCCTGCCTCCATCTTCTCTTGTCACTAGCAGTGTTCTTTTTTTTTTTTTTTTTTTTTTTTTTTTTTTTTTTTTTTTTTTTTTTTTTTTTTTTTTTTTTTTTTTTTTTTTTTTTTTTTTTTTTTTTTTTTTTTTTTTGCGGCACCAGGGATTGAACTCACAACCTCGCGCCTGCCAGGGCAGACGCTTAAGGCACTGAGCCAAACTCCCAGGCCTGATTTTTTGAGGCAGGGTCGCACTATGTAGCTCAGGCCGGCCTTGTGCTCGCGTTGTAGCCCAAGCCGGCCTGGAACTCACAACGCTCCTCCTACCTCAGCAGTGTTCTTGTAGGTCTATTCTCTGCAGGTTAGTTCAGAAGTATCCCCAAGACTGGTGTTAATGTTTGCTTGCTTTTCAAATTATTTATTGAAACACATAAGCTATGAATCTTCTGGAAAAGCTCTGTCCAGCAGATCATTCAGAGGTAACGGAGCACCCAGTACAGTAGCCACTCACCACACGTAGCTATTGAGCACGTGAACACTGTGATGCTTAATCTTGATCATTCTGATCTTCATTAATGGTATCATGTAATACTAAGGAATTACTGTGTTCCTTTTTGTGCTTTCTTTCCTTCCTTTATTCTTATATTTTTTAAGGTAGGTAGGACAGTGGCATTATGGTTATAGCATGAACTGTTTTGAATACTGTGATACACAAAACAAGAGTAAATCTTCACCTACCTGAAAAAATTAAAAACCCAGAATGACTCTTAACTAGAAGGTTCAAGGTAATTCATTTCTTTCCATGACAATTTTTTGTTTCTGTGTAGCAAAAAAACCTAAATCACTAATGAAGTATGAAATAAAATCAAATGCACTAAGTCCAAAGCCCTAAGAGTAACCTCCAGAATCCTATTTTTTTCGGCTTTGAGTAGCCAAGAACTGGTATCTTTCCAAGGGTTAAATATCAGAGCATGGAGCTATTATTCTCTAAATGAATTTTTTTGGACAAATGTATCTGGAAAACAATTTAAAATTCTAGAATTTCATGGTGTTTCTCAGTTTCTGTGATGTGTGTGTGTGTGTGTGTGTGTGTGTTGTTAAAAGTAGAGGAACCCATTATTTTGCAAATTCAGCTCACACACTCTCCCCTGTCCTAAAGGGATGACATAGTGTACTGGACAAGAAACAGAAGATTCTCTGACCTTTTCTTCCAGCTTTTCACACCCTGCCATATATTTAAATAATAGGCTGAGAAGGGGAGTGATGAGTCTCTCAAGGAAATAAATACGATGCACTCATTAGAAGGCTCATTAAGAGTAAAGTGCAGGAAGGGGGCTCTGAGAACAGACAGTTATCTTGGTATTTATTAGGACAAAGCACTCTTTTTAATGGGACACCTGAAAAGCTCTCTGCTACAATTATTATTAGGCATTAGTGGTTTTACTAACTTCAGCTCTGCCCTTCTCTCTGCCATAGTAAACAGTTGACAACAGTGCCCTGGTGTGCCAGGCTCCTGTGGCGAGTGTGTCCTCGCTTTCCCTGCCTTTGTTTAGCAGTCCTGTGTTTCCAGCCTGGGAGGACACTTGAAAATGGGATCTCATTTTAGAGCAGAGGACGTTAAGGTTTATCACTACACTTTATTGCTTATCTACTCTCCTGAGTCCCTCTTCTCTTCCTCAGTTATACATACAACTTGCTAGCTCTCTTTGTTCTCATTTCCATAAGGCAGGTGTTGGCAAACTTTTGCTTTAAACTATGAAAAACTACAGATTGCAAAGATTTCAGGCTTCATGGCCTGTTGGGTCAGGCATTGTAGCACAAAAGCAGCCACGGACCATACCTGAATGAATGTGTGTGGTTCTGTTCCAATAAAACTTTATTTATAAAAACATTTGACGACAGGCTATGGTTTGCTAATATCTGTTTTAAAACTAAAAGGAGATTCCACTGCACTTACAAAAAGAAAAGGAATCAGATAGTATTCTCCAAGATTATTAATTTCACTCCTTTGATGGCTCATCAGACAAGTCTTTAGTATCTGCCTTGCTCCAGGCTTTGTGGAAAATGCTAGGAATATAGAAGCATAAAACTCAAGGTTCTTACAGTCTTGTGAGTATTTAAACAGACATAAAAACACTACAATGTGATACATTTTGTGGTATAATGAATATGTGGGTGCATAGATCAACCATAGGTCAACGGGAAGAAAGAATTCTGAGACTGTGTATTAAGATTTACCAGACAGAAGGCATTTTAAAA
The DNA here is from genome assembly GCA_004363535.1 of Dasyprocta punctata. NCBI lineage: Eukaryota > Metazoa > Chordata > Mammalia > Rodentia > Dasyproctidae > Dasyprocta > Dasyprocta punctata. The sequence continues at coordinate 110,714 of RJWM01002400.1, forward strand.
GGAAACAGCCCAAGAAAATGTGCAGAGTCCCAAGGAAATACATTTATTACAGGGCCTTTGAGTATCTGACTGTCTCAGCAGTACCAGTGTAAGGGAGGAAGTGATTGGAATGGAGAGAGGAAATGACTAGAAAAGAGTTGGTCAGGTAAGCAGGAAAGACTGTACTCTATGCTAAGATATTAAGATCTTAGATTTTTAGGTCATGTAGGGCCACTAAATAATTTCTAGTACAAGAATACCATGATAGGATTTGCCTGCTTACTCCTGGGAAACAAAGCAGGAGATACAATCTATCTGCTTTGACTTTGAGAGCTTTGATTTTTCTCATAAGAATCTTTCAAAACTAAGCAAATGTTCATATAACTCAGGTCTAGAAAACCATCAAGGCAAATTAAAATAGTCTGGGTATTCTTCCTGTTCACTTATCATTTAAAATCTCTGGGTCAACTGCGTTGGCAGTGGATATTAAATGCTTTCATGCTGCCAAACTAAAGCATCCTTAGTTTTGTGACAAGATGAGGAGAATCTTTAGGGCTAATATTTCCAACTTCTATTGTGAACAGCTTCTTTCTGTGTATGAACTGACTGCTGCCAAGAAAGCCTTACCCCAAAATATTATATCCATCCAGGCTTTGCAGCTTCTAAAATCATATGGCTAGAGATCTGACTCCTTTAGGGTGAATATTGCCATCTCCAGGTATTTTAAAATGTAGGACAAGTGATACATTATGTCAGTCATAACCTGATGTGAATGAAGATATAAATCTGATAGGGACTCTGGTGAACCTCTGAAAAGGAATGAGGAAGTGGCTTTTAAAATATGGGAAATACCTCAGAACAGGGATGCAGAGACAAAGGACTTTGCCTACATCTCAGTATTACTCAGGCGGCACTGATCATAATAAGGTGGACAAGAATGGGGATAAAATAGCAACTGATTAATAAACATGGGCAAGAAAAATGTGTACTTTTCAGACTCAGTGGTATTTTTACTGCCTAAGAATTCCAGAGCCAATTTGTAAAGCTGTCTGTGAGTGTTTAGTGTGTGAGCGGCAGACACAGGAAAGGGGAGGAGACAATTAGGAGGCTAAAGATGCTTCAGACAAGGAATGGGATGCAAGTGACAACTGAATGAACCCTTCCCCCCACCTCTCCGCTGCTTCTGGCAGATCTTATTCTTCCCCCAACAAGCTCCTGCTTGCTGCTTTGTCTTTTGAAGCCAAAATGAAAGTGCTTGGATGAATAAACAAGAACTTGCTTTATCAAGGAGAGACAGCACCCAGTTTCTTTGGGCTTGGTAGACATTCCTGTATGATGCCCATTGATTGGAAGCTGGTGAGAGATGCAGGGTACATTGCCCAGTTGGTGACAAAGCAACTGCATCTGGGACCACAGACTGAAACTCGTCAGAAGCTTCCCATTTACTTTGGTATCATTGTGGTGAACTGAAGAAGGACGCTTCTGAAGTTGACTCCTGCCTGAATAAAGCCAAAAGGCAAACTTCATTCTTTCTTGATTGATTCATTCATGCATTAAATACTTAACCACATTTATTGCAGATCCATTCTGTATGAAGGCCCTGATTAAGAGCTGAGGAAATTCAAAAGTACATGCATGAATAACTATGACACAAAATAGGTGCGTGAGAATGTCAGAGAAGTATTCCAAGTAACACAGAAGCAAGGTTATTGTCTGAGTATAAACAACAGAAATACAGTGGCTGACATCCTTCAACAGTAGAAGCAACCCAAGAGACTGTTGAAGTTGGAAAGAAAAGTGTGCACATTTACCCAAAGTGCCCTTTGAAGTAATCTGGGGATAATATGAACAAGTCTGATTGGAATGTAAAGTAATCAAGGAATTTGAAACCAGGGTCAGATACACTGTTGCCTGACCCTGTGCAAATAAAAACACAGAATGTTTTTTTCAAACAACTATGTGTGTGTTTGTGTGTGTATCTCTGTGTGTGTCTGCATGTGTGTCTGTGCTTATTGCACTACAAACATGGGGCTGCCCCCATGGTGCCTGTAGAGACAGAGCAGCAAGTCAGAGCGGCTATCTGGTTTACCTCATGGCTGTCAGTTTCACTGAGGAATCGTTTTTCACTTTTGCAAACTTTTGTTGATGGTCAACAAAATAATGACAATAATTCTGTCTGATCTTTTTCAAAACATTTACATTCGACTGGCCCCGACTGAGGAGACTGGTTCCAAATGTGTGTGTGTTTTACAGAGTTTTGGTCTCTTTAGAGATACTGTGCAATGGCCAATATCAAATTTCATATTTTTGTAGGTGGTGAAATAACTGCACTAATAAAAATTTGCACTCCTGTCTGTAAAAAAAAGAAAAGAATGGACAGTGGTTACTCAGTAATGTTTGGGGGGCTTGGGACTCTGCTGTGTGGGGTACTACAGTGGTGGAATTGGTCTTAGGGTCAGTTTGTTTCATTCCTCTTCACAAGGGTCTGGGGAGACAGAGCTCACCCCTCCACAAGCTTGATAATGATTACACACTTCAGAAGAAACAAAGTGTCCCTAAATATCCATTCCCTTCTTACTTTACAGTAATGGTACTTTTAGTTGTATGCATTGTCATTTAGGATCAAAATGACTTTTCTCAGTTTCTCTTCCAACCATGAAGGGCCTTGTGACTAAGTTGTAGTCATCAGGTTGTGAGCAGAAGTTTTCATGTGCTTGCTTCCAAGGCCATCCCTTGCTTCTTGAGACCATAATGCTACTTACAATAAATCAGATGCAGAAATTTAAATATCTCATGGTTTCTCTTATATGAGAAACCCAAAATAAAAATAATTTAAAGAGAAAAATAAAGGATATACATTTCCATCATTCTCTTTGTATTTTGGGGGGTATTCTTTTTGTGGGGGGACTCAGGACCTTGCACTTATCAGTCAGGTACTGTACTACTGAGCTATATCCCTGGCCCAAAGATAGACAATAGGAAACAGAGAAGTAGGCCTTTTGCAGATGAGAAGGGGATGTAAGGAGGGAAAGTGAAGCGAGATGAAGGAAAGGGAATTAAGTATATCTATCTATCTATCTATCTATCTATCTATCTATAACCTATGATGAGTGTATTTACTATTTATCATAAACATATACTAATAAGTAAATAAAATGAACCCCTGGATAGCGTTTGTATATTTTCTTTTTCTCTTCTTCCTCCTTTGTGCTGCCTAATGTGTGCATAGATGGGGAGCCTCCTAGTCTAGGAAGATGGGCAGTAGGTAGGAGCAGTGAAGCCCATAGATCCAGGGAACTGGAGTCCCTGAGGACTTCCTGATCCAGCAACTTGTTCCAGCCCTGAGCTATGTGCCTTATTATGGAATACTGTTTTATGGGAGAGAGAAGAAATAGACCGGTTGAGTCTTTGTATCAGATTAATAGCCAAACATAATCCTAGCTAATGTGCTGAACACATCCACCTGGCTTTGCACATACTCTGCACAGAAGATGATTTTCTTACTCTTGTGAGCCATACCCATTGTAAATAAACAAGTCAGCATTAGAGTTCTTATACTGGCATCTTTTTATGAATTGTGCACATCTGAACATACATCTCTGAGTCCATTCTTTGACCAGGGTGACAAAATTTCATTTCTAGGTCTGAAAACTTGGTGAACTCACCAAAATCTCTTCATCCTTTGGGATTGGGATTGAGCTCTGTGGTTGGTCAATGTTTCCAACTTGGCCACTGTGCCTGCCATGGTGGATGCAACAGAAGTGCTCTGTGGGGATGGAAGGGGACATCACTGAAGCTGGCTCTCCTAGGATAAGTAGCATTAACAGAAAAAAATTTGATAAAATATGCAAAATTACTGTGCACCAAGACCCCAGTGAGTAAAGATACATTTAATTAGATACATAGTTCATGTCTACTTTGTGCAGTGATCTGTTCCAGATAGACAGAGACAGATAGAAAGACAGAGACAGAGAGATGGAGAGACACACACACACACACACACACACACACACAGAGAGAGAGAGAGAGAGAGAGAGAGAGAGAGAGAGAGAGAGAGAGAGAGAGAGAATTGTATAAAGTAAGTATCAAAGTAGATAAGAATTGGTTAGCAATAAGGAATTTAAGGGCAACTTTGCTGAGAAGTTGAGTGGAATGTTGGGAACAAAAGTCTAAGTGAAAAAAGAGAGTTGAGAATAAAACGTGGAGCCAATAAGAATGAACAAGTATTTCTGGGAGTTTTGGAGTTTTGAAATCTTCAAGAAATAGCTAGGAAGAATTGCTATTACAACTGGAGTCTGAGGATAGTTGTAAGGCATACGTCTTTTTAGGGAACTACTAAAATCATTTCTCAGTTTTAATACCTTTTTGGATAAAATCTTTAGGGTTTTCTACGTGTAAAATTGCAGCATATATAATCATGAATATTTTAACTTCATCCTTTCTAATTTGAATGCCCCATGTTTCTTTCTCTTGCCTAAGTGTTCTTGCTACAACTGCCAGTATTATATTAAGAAAGTGTAGTGAAAAAGGACATCCTTGAGTTAGTCCTGATCTTAGCGAAAACAGTTTTGGCTTTATCATATTTGCTATCATATTGGCCATGAGTTTTCCATATATAGATTTTATGTTTTTGCAGTATACTACTTTGATACTTCATTTGTTGAGAGCTTTTATTACAAAAGGATGTTGAATCTATTGAATGCCTTTCCCTATGTTTTCAGATGATCAGATAGTTTTTGTCCTTCATTTTGTTCATGTACTGCTGTATTATGTTTAGTGATTCACATATACTATACCATCCTTGCATGGGTTGGACGAATTTCACTTGATAGTAGTGGATGGTCTTCTTGGTATGCTATTGAATTTAGTTTGTTGGTATTTTAATTGACTTTTTTTCATCTATGTTCATCATGAATATGGGTCATTAGTTTTCTTTTTTTGTTGTTGCACATTTGTCTGGTTTTGATAGCAGTGTTAAAAGATTTGGTCAGTTATTTCCCTTTCAATTTTTCAAAAAGTTTTTGAAACTAGAAGTACTGAAATATTTGCAGCATGTAACAGTAAAGCCATTAGGTTCTGGTTTTATTGTTTTTTTAGGTGAGAAATTTTTGATTATTGTTTCAATCTCCTTACTCATTATTGGTCTGTTCAGATTTTCTATTTCCCCTTGATTCCATTTTGGCAGATCTTATGTCTCATTTCATCTAGGTTTTCCAGAGTTTTAAGGTGTAATTTCTCATGTAGTTTCTTATGATCATTCGTATTTCTGTGGTATCAAATGTAATGTCTCTGTTTTTACCTCCTGTTCTATTTATTTGGGTCTTAACTTTTTTGGTTAGTCTACCTAATGGGATATTAATTTCATCCTTTCAAAAATATAACCAACCCTTTCTTTCATTGATATTTTGTATTTCTTATTTTATTGTATTTATTTTGTTTCGATCCTTTTTATTTCCTTTCATCAACTAATTTGGAGTTTGGTTTGCTCTTGTATATGTAAGCCCTTGAGGTACATTGTAAGGCTGTTTACTCGAAATCATGATTTTGATGTAGGAGTTTGTTACTATAAACTTCCTTCTCAGTTTTTTTTCCTGTAGCCCACAAAATTGTTTCAATGATTTGTAATGAAGTTACAAGCAACGTTATTGGCTGAGAGGGAGCATAGAGGATAACATGGTTGGATAATGACTAATGAGAAAAATGATATGAAATAATCCAATCAGATAGTGAAGTGAATTGGCCAAGCCATGTAGGGTGTCTGCTGGCATATGGATGTTACCTTGAAGTTCGTAATCATCAGTATACATTGTGACTAGTCAATGTGAAAAGTCACAGTCAAGCAAATATGAGGAAGGAATGAGGTCAAGGGAGAAAAGAAAGTCAAGGGTATGTGATTGTAAAGATTTCTCCTAGGTCTAAGAAAAAAAGACTTACTGGAGTCATGTTATTATCAAACTCTGCAGTCACTTAGTGAAGAGCATGTATTATCAATTTACTAAATACTGTATATGCCTCTTCATTTACTGAGAACTTAATGATAAGCTAGTTTTGTTGGAATGATGATACTGGTTTAAATAGTTCCATAAGAAGGGCTCTAAGTATTAAATTTTGTGAAAACTTTACATGGTTGTAGTGGTAAATAGCCTTACCTTTTATGCAAAAAGACTATACTAAATGCAGTCTTTAAAGGATCAAAATATATTAAAAGTTTTTAACATGATGAATAAATTTCATTGAACCTGTTACATTGTTTTAGGTACAGTTAAGTTTTTCTTTTATGAAATTGTTAGAAAATATTTCTGCAAGTGTTTGGCTCTTTATTCAGAAATCATCTCATTTCAAAACTGAATGGTGTATATGATAAATAAATTAATATTGACATTAGATGCCTATTAAGTTATCTCTGCTGTCCACACACCCAGGAACATTAGTACAGACTCATCATTCAATTAATTGCCTTTTGCTTCAGTGAGCTTCTAATCTTGGAAATGCAATGATAATGCATATAGAAAACTAGACGATCTATTTGGGACATGTTTTAGAAATAAGAAGCCAAGTATTTTTGGATGATGAGATTGCAGATTCAACTATTACTGTGTATTCTAGAAACACAGCATAGATCAAAAGGGGAATTCTCTGCCTATTGGAGCATATTTAATTCCTTGTTTGTTTCTATTAGATTAAAGATTCATTAGGATGAAGGACAAGATGAGAGATTACCCACTCAGTCCTGTGAAGGATCAGTCTGGATTCTAAAGTGCTTTATGAAGAAACTTGCCAACCTCCTTTATGATCAGATATTTCAGGAGATACCTCATACTGTCTGATAAACCTTATTTATGAGTCGTCTAATTGCCTCAGGCTGGCCTTTTAGCCCATCTATTCTTAAGGTAGAGGATAGAGTTGCACTAATCAGTAAGTGAGAATCTTAACATGTCTGAAGATTTATTATTAATTTCCTATTCACTTTTCTTTTTCCTGGACTAATAACTTTTTTTCTTTGTTTAGATTTTGAACAATTCAATCATTCTTAGTTCTTGAAGTTTGTTTTGTGTCTTTCTATGTTGGGGCATTCAAAATGAGGCTTGAGTTTAAAATGATGGCAAAAGCCTTGTTACAACATACTGCATATATTTGTAAATGACAAAACTATGGTGGAATGTGTATATTCCAATGACTTTCAAAGCCTTTTCTGCAGTAATATTACTTGATCACTGATAATTCCCTATTTTTATTTGTTTTTATTTCTGTGTATATTTATTTCATATGTTATCTCTCAGCACCATTGCTTTTTGACAATCTTCTGTAATGTGAACAATTGTCCATCTGTAATTGTAAAATTCAGTGGATTATTTTCTTATTTCAATATGAAACCTTTGCAGAAAATACGAAAAGTTAGTCCCAGAACTTTATCTATCAGGATTTCTTTAGGTGCACTTTGGAAGATGCCATAAAAATACCAGTGTACCTTCTGTCATTTTGACTCATTCATTTGATCGATCAATAACTGAATGCTCCTTCTGTATCGCCAGCGATCAGTATCAACAACTTTTCCTTTATCAGAAGGCATCCTAAGAAGTGTACTGAAATTTAGCTTTATAATTTGGACCATCATCCAGAAACAAAAGATAACAACATAAGGAGAAACTTGGTGACTCTTTTTGGTGGAGTGAAGGATCACTTTCTTTGATAGCAATAGGAATTGAATCCAGGTCCTTGTATAACTAAGCAAGTACTTTGTGACTGAACCACATCCCCAGACCCCAAGAATCACTTTTAAAAGTGAAGCCCATCTGTTAGCCCTTGTAGTCTTAACTTTCTAGTGAGCTTTTAAGTATGGGTGTGGGAAAATAGCATTTTGGTTTTTCTTTGGCAGTTTAGCTTTCTTCTGAGTACAGAGGTTATCCCGATCCCACATCTGTAATTTGTAGGACAGTGGTCTTTAATATTGTGCATCATAATCTAATGAAAGCTATGAATTCTCAATCCAAGGAAAACAATTAATTTTAAACCTCAACAGGTTCCTGTGCTTTCCAGGACCCATTTATGAACTCTGATAAGAATTACTGACAGCACAAGATCTTTCTCCATAACCCACTTTCACACCACTGAACAATATTTGATCTGGGTCACTTTCTAAAACAAAGCTTGGGATCCAATATTGATTCTCAAGGGGAAGGAAATAATCTCGCAGAAATCAAGAAATTTTGTTGTGTCTTCTTTCACCCATTATATAGTGAGATAGATGAGCCAAAGAGGACTGGAATGGGAGGAAGGCAAGAATGCTGTCCAACAGGGAGTTCAGGCTTCTAATCTGTGTTTTGAGCTAGCAGTAAATAAGTGACCATGGAAGTTCATGGATTATCCCAACTGGCCCATCACTAAGAGGGTCTGGAGGAAAGCTTGAAGCCAAATTTCAGGTCTTCCATCATTCATCAAATATTAATTGAAAGGATGCAGTGTGCCCAGCACTTAGGAAGACTCAGTACTTGCTCTCATTGAGATCATTTGTCTCCACTCATAAGTCACCAAAGCAGCAGTGATTAAACAAACTGCTGGAAATGTTGAAACTCTTGATCTTGGGCCACTCGCTCTGACATGACCATCAATAGGTGCTCAATAAATATTGTTGGCTTGATTGGTTTATTGCTTTCCTTGATGTGTTAGCTTTGTTACAGGATCAGGAAACAGCTGGAGTTAATAAAAGAAAAGTTTAGTTTTGAGAGGGGCACACAGCTACATCTACTAATTATAATCAAATATTAAAAAGCTACTTAGGGTAACACAGTTATGAACATGAAGTGCATACTAATGTGAGATTCATTTTGATGTAAAGCACTTTTAAAATCAGCTATCTATCCTCCGAGTGGCTAAAATAGCAGTCCAGAGACGGACAAGGAGCATTTCAAATTCAGCAGTATGCTCTTATTGGCCCAGGGATGGCAATAACGCGAGCAGCAGCTGGTAAAAATCCGAGTCTATTCTGACTCGATCATGCTGCCTGGGAGTCTAATTTTGCTTCAGAAATAGTCTAATTTTGCTCACAGTGGAAAAAGTGGTATATTCCTTTAGTGTCAACAGACCAGATTGCATCTCCAGTTTGTTTGATGGGGGAACTTGGTCGTGTTCCCAGATACGGCTCTCCTTCATGGATCACTGAACTACGCCAAGTGTTTTGAGTAGAGTTAGTTTCAAAACATACTGCTTTCCTCCCAGATCTTGGACTTTCTCTTCACATCAAAGTTCTAAGAGCTTATATTTACTGGAAGAGAATTTCCTGAAAATACAGGTCATTTCATTTTTAGTTGTCAGACATTCATCTGTAGATAGGTAAACTCCAAGGCCCTTTACGATTGAACATTTTATGATTTTATAGTGTGAGTTCTAGCTGCTTTGACATTCTGAAACTTGTTCACAAGTATAGGTATGATAGATCTGCAGATTGAGAGATAAAAAATATGAACTTTCTCTCAAAAAATGTATAGACTTGGATACATTTCATGTCATATTTAGGTATATTGTCAATATGTTATATTAAGTATATCATACTTGGGCTTTCAGTGAGGGAAATTTTGATATTTTCTTATGTTCCTTCATATTTCTTTAGGAAGTAGTTACATGTGAAAGAATCTATCACTTTTTCATTCCTTTTTTCCTTGAGGCTCATTATCTATTTCTAATTCACTTACTTTCACACATTCTGGTCCCAAGTAATGAACCATGAAGGAGACCAGGTTAGAGAATAACCTGGGAAAGACCTGCAGCCTCCCATGGACTCAGGGCTCAGGATCAGTGTTTGGACGAGGCACCCCTTCTGGTCAGCACAAACTCCTCTGTGCAGCTGTCTGTGACTGAGACAAATCAGGGAACCTTGCTCTGAGCAGACCATATTCCACTGATAAAATTTCACATTTCTTAAAAATAAGCCCAGCACACTTTGCAGATGATATGTATTTCCTTCTAACCCATGCCCCAGGAGTATGGGGTGCAGGAAAATGATAGAGAGGATTGATATGCAGCTCTGTGTTCTGTTGGTGGGCTCATCTCTCCTGCTCACCTGGAGGTGGTCAGAGCTCCTGTCCATACAGAAGATCCTGGTGTTGTCTCTTACGTAACTAAACCAGTCTGGCTGGGAAGCCCAGGTGCATTGCCCTCATGCTCAGGAAGACCTGGGGCTATCCTAGCTTGCATTTGATCCTGTGGTAAGATGTGGGGAAGACAATATGGAGGGGATGACAATTCTGAAAAGAAGTGCCTAGGAAAATTTAAAAGAGCATCCCTCTTTCCCTTCCCTACATTTTCCCCCTTCCATAGCATCGTGTCCTTTGAGTTCTGGTTCTTTTTCTTTTCTTTTTAATTTTCCAAAGTAAAAGAAAATGTTGTGCATAGATTATTATGTAATGAAGTTTGAAAACAGTAAGTTGCTTACTTCATTTGGTGCCAGGCAGAAGGAGAGGTTCCTGTTATGTAACACCTGTGAGCAGGTTTTTTCTCCATCCTATTTCTGAGATAAGATGAGCTTTCAGGTTCTTGGTTCTTCAGATTTGTGTGGCTGGACAGGCATGCCCACAGGGGGAAAACATTTAGAGTGTGATAAAAAGCCTTTCTCATCCTCCATGCCAGGCTGTACTGGCTGTCCCCTTATGACTTTTTTGGATTGAATAAAGCCAGCTACAGAAGTGGGTGACGCTATCCCTCATGCTGACATTTAATTTACCTGGGAGTACAACAATCTAAGAGAGAATCAAATACTTGAAAATTTTGCTTCAGTGAGCACAAGCTGAATGTTTGTGCCATATCAAAACGTGAAAATTCTCTTCAGAATTTAAAGGCAAAAAGAGCAACAAAATCACTCAGTAAAAAGCAAAGCAAAGTACAGCACTCCCTCTGGCATATTCACAGTTATGAAGTTGGGGACAACTTCGGAATTTTGCACATTAGGGTCATAATCTATTAGTAGTTGCTTCATAGCACAAGATGAATGCAGGTCAAAAGGATACATGATAAGCCTTAAAAAAGAAATGTATTTTTAAGTTTATTTCAGAGAAGGAAGCAGCTGGACTTAATGACTAACAATATGTGGGAGGTGAAAATACCTTGAGTCTTATGCAGAAGCCTGACTATCAGAGAAAGGGCGGGTAATGTTGCTGTCCAAATCAAAATAACCTGCTATAATTAGATCCACCTGTGCTAAAAACTTTTGCTCACAGAATGTTTCCAATTCATTGATATTTATGGCCATGCAATATGTTATGTGCACAATAGTCACTTCTGAACAAAAATCAATATGAAGCTTTATATTGACAAAACCTGGCTTGATAGTTTATTCATCTTTGTCTTTTTAGCAACTGGCAGGACACCTGACATCTAGTATTTGCTCAAAATGCTTAATAAGTGAATGAAATGGCAAATCTATAGAATACTTAAGCTTTCTGCTCTCACCTTAAAACATATCTGTCTAGTTTCAATTAATTGTTTGCTTCAAAGGGTTCAGTGATTACTTTGCTTCATGGAAATTTGGCACTGTGTCTTTTTTTGTGTGAATTAATAATCAGGCAGTTAGAAGCTAGTATCTGCTTTAGATCAGGATTAAAGTAGTCATCATGGTGAACAATGGAATCTTTGGGGGAAATGACCAGATTTCCAGTGTGACAAAGCCTGAATAGAGCATGAGCAATACTTTTTTTCCTCATCTCTTATGTGTTCCATGACTCCATGGTCATTTAGGGCCATGTTACTAGAAGAAACATGCAGATATTCTAACCACCACTCCATGGCATCCCCTCCTCCCCTGTCAAAAGTCTCGACATGCGCCTTGCATCTCAGGGGTTAGTTCTCTGTGACATAGCACATTGTCTCCTGATGGCATGGACTGTGTCCTCCCAGCTATCCCAAAAGTGAACAAGTAGACTTCTTACAATCTGTAATATTTCTGATATAGCCAAAATCTATGTAAAGTAAGAAGAGACTGATTTCACAGCTTTTGTATGTGAGCTGTGCAGTCAGGGTAAAACATGAAGCTGGTTAGGATTTAAAGCCAAATGACCTGCCACTGAGCTATCCCTGAGATCTCCAGGGATGTTTATTCCTGATCCACTGAAGCAATGTAATGGGTTAGGAGCAAGCACCTTAGAGTCATTTGAATTTCATGATAGGTCCTCCCTGTTCTTGTACAGCTTTTGGAACTTGATCATCTTAACCTCTTTACATTTCAGGTTCCTTGGGCGCAAAGGGACAATTAAAACAAATGAACTTAATAGCACTGTAAGGGCTAAATGAAGTAATGCTTATAAAATAGCAGAGCATCTGGCAAATAGTCATCAATAAAAATTATACATGATCATCATCACTATCATTATTTCATCATAACATAAACCTGAGAGAATTCCCAATAGCACCATGGTAGCTTGGGTCTGAAATTGCAAAGCTGAAGTTTCTCAGAGGTAGAAAATTACATGGGCTGCTTCAGATAAGGCCATGTTGGGTCTCCTACAATTACCAGTACACAGACTAAAAGAACACACCTGCTGGACAGACACTTCCATGAAGGAAAGGCTGTGGTAAGGCACTGAATCGTTCCCTCTGCTGTGCTTATTTTCTGCAGGCTTTGATTCGTTGAGTTAGGACTTGTAACTCCACTATCAGGGAAGAAACCCCATTTGGGCAACTGATTGTTCAAGAATTAATAATTATATGATCAGTTTATAAAATGATCAACCCATTTCGAGAACTAAAGTAAAATCTAGAAGTGTAATTTAAGATTATCAATTCTGTTCAGGTTTAATTGTCAGCTACAGAAATCTATAAATAATGATAATAATTTCCTGGAGGAGAGAAGACAAAGAGAAGAGAGAAGTGAGGGAGAGAACAGAGAGGGAGAGTAAGGAAAAATCCTCAAGGAGGCCCTGTAAATAAGAAAACCTTGCAAATGAAAATGTTCTGAAAGTGCTTTACTCAATGTCTTTATGCAAACTGCACTAATTAATCTCATACAAACATGGATATTTTTGTAAAGCGTAAGCCCAAGTGCCATTTTATGACCATGTAATTTACAAGTCCTCAAATTACATTAAAATCACCACACACAGTGTTTACAGTTTAATTACATGGTTATTTACCATTCCCAATCAAGTGTTATTCATTCCGTACCTCTTTGCCTGATCTTACCTAAAAAGGAAAACACTTTTATGCTAGATTTGAGTGGTAAACATTCAAACATGGCAATACTAGAAGGCAACAAAGATGTGATTTGGTGTAAACAAACTTCATTGACAAAGAGATTTCAGAGAACTTTCAGGGAGAAAGAAGATGGAAAGGGATCAATGTTTTATGAAAATAGTATTTGTTTCTTTGATGTTTCTGCTCTATTAAAAACACTATTCACTTCTCACTGTTTCTATAAAGCCAATTAGTTCTTACCCATAGTTTGTATTATAAACATTTGTTCAGTCAAATGTTTCATGAGCATCATATGTATTTTGAATCCTGTGATAAGAATAAGTGTAAAAAAGTGAGTACGGCTTCTTGATGAACTCACAAATTATATATCCACTAAATACAGATATTTCAACATGTAAGAAATTTTTACTTCTAACCTTCTCTTTGTCATTTAAAAATACCATCCAGAAATTAGAAAATCTCAGTAGTACCATAGAATTTCTGGTTTCAGGTAACTGCATAATTTTTCTAAGCCTTTGTCTTTTTATATGTAAAATACAGAGGTGGGAAATATCATAATGATGATGATGATGATGTTAGTTTTCCACCCGTGCTAGTGTAACTGTAAAGGTCAAGTAGGACCAAGATCTCTTTGCAGATTACTTCTTCATGATCTGCTTCTGCTGCTGATTTATATATTCCCCAGGTTCAGTTGAACTGAATCTTTATTTGCTTTCCTATGTTGCCTAGCAACTCGTGATGCCTGATGCCTCATAGTCTTGCTAGGTGACTACACAGTTAATCAGGAAACAGTTATTTGATAAATAATACACAATGATTCTCCAATTCCTAAGACATAATTTTGGATCAAGTCATTGGAGGACTCAAATTTTAAGAACTAAAATTTTAATGAAGTAGTCTATGCGGCAAAGTGCTTGGTCTACCTGCATTTACATTTTGTCACATTTGACAATACTTTCAGTGAGTAGACATTATTATCCATATTTTGAATGTGAAGACATAGTTAAAATGGTTAAATAAGTGTACTTAAATTTTGCAATTTTCCCAAAGTGGGTTTCAAATTGATAGCTGCCTTTTTGCTGAACCTAAAACCGTTACATATTATGCCAATTTTGAAAAATCAGAGTTTTTCAAAATATTGCTGACTATTGTAATTTCATAATTCATTGCTCAGTTTTCAGGAGGCATCAGAATCTACACAGATGCTACTAAAAATAACTTTTATTGAATATTAAATCATAAATATCTATAGACCATGTAGGCACAGCATGCACACACCTCTATACAATTCCATGAATTTTATTTTAGAAAAGTAGGAATGACATATGTAAGATGGTATTTAAGCTCTTCATTACTAGATTTCAAACCAGTATCTTCTTCCCTCTGCAATAGAGGCCAGTAAAATGTAGGAAATTAAACATCATACAGAAGGATCACCTTTGGAAATTGTTGGCCCTAGAATGTAGGTATTTAAATGAACATCAGTAGGGAAAGCACATTAAACATATGATATGTCATTACCATCCAACAATTATCCAAATGGAATCTGCAATACAAAAATTATCTTAGATACTAAGGCTTTGGAGAGGCTTTGGAAAGATAGTTATAAAGGAATATAAGTACACTTTTTGCAGTGAATATCTATAATTAAGAAAGAATGTAGTTACAAATTATATTCTCTCTCCAGCTTGGCTGAGGCAGGAGGATCATTGTGAGTTGGAGACCAGCCTGGGCTACAAAGTGAGTTCAAGGCCAGCCTGAATTGCATAGGAGACCCTGTCTCAAAAAAAAAAAAAGGGCCTGGGATTTAGCTCAGGGGTGTAAACTCCTGCCTGGCAGGCGCGAGGTTGTGAGTTCAATCCCTGGTACCAAAAAAGAAAAAAACAGAAAAAAGATTTCCTGGGGCTTTACCTATAAAATATTATACATCCATCTGAGTATCATTTAGTGTATAATCGTATAGATGATGCAAATTATTATAAAGAATGCAGGTCATATGTGACAGCTAAAGTACAAAATAAGTATTAATATATATAATAACAGATTTTAATATAATTTGAATATTTTTTCTAAATATGTGTTGTCCAGTTGGATTTGTGAATAAGTTAATGTACAGTTTAATTTGAAAATGTTACCATAAAGAAACAATTAATAGTTTATTCAATAAAAAATAGGGTTAATGTTTTCAGTGTTGGAATACATTACAGATTATCTTTTTCAACTCTGATTTTATAAGGAAGGAAATAAATTTAGGAAGTAAAATGATTTATTTAATATCTCTCAGCTGATAGATGGAAGATATAATGTTTGGCCAATCTATGTTGAAGAATATCCTTTCAAAGACTGCATTTTATATTACAAAAATAAAGTAAAAAATATTGTAAATAGTAAACTTAGAAATCACAATTACTTACAGAATCTTTTTAAAAACCTATGAAATGCATACTCTATACTACATGAATAGACATATCCCCAAGTAATATACTGGATGTTGAATTGTTATATTTGTAGACTTCCTATTAAAATCATGTATGTGTTGAGTATTACACTTCAGTTGTTTGATCATTATGTCTAAGAAGTTATCAGTTTTGTGTGAATGTTTTCTCCAAGATCATATAGTGAATGAAAAACTAGAGTTGTATGTAGGTTCTTCTAATTCTAGAATGCACATCATTTCTGCCTATCTTTATTACCTCTCGCCAAGATAGCTTAGGAGAATAGGATTCTTATGACACAGATCTGATTAACAAAGAGATGTGGTAACACTAAAGTAAACCCAAAGTATAGATATATAGAAAACAAAGAGTAATAGCAAGTGTAAGAAAAAGAGTCAGAGTAAACAGCAAAGATAGGGAGAGGTTAGGGATAGAATATGGGAGAGGGCAATCAAAATAAAACACAATAGGCTTTGTGTTTATTACCAGGACTTTCATCGTGTAGCGGTATAGTTCATTTATAGAACTTGAGCACTGTGCTTAATGTAGAATATCACAATCATCTTAGGATTTATCAGAATAAGAACCCCAGGAAGAATCACAATTAACTTAAGTCATTTAGATTTTTCCAGAATCCTTGACTTCAACTGTGGCTAACAGGAATCCTAATGAGATGATTAACGTTAGCTAATATCAATTTGATTGATTTAAAGGATATATAATTATATAGATATGTGCATATAAAAAGGATATGTTCTGTGTTAGTGTGTATCTACATCTGTATGATATTCACAGTTAATCCTCAAAATATTTTGAAAGCAAAAAGAAAAAAAGATGAAGATTACAGTTCCATGGATATAAAGTAGAGGTTTGAAAATCACTCATTCTGGAGATCAGAGGCAAGGATTACAGCCTCAGGAAATCAGGCATGTGTATGAGTTAGTCTATTTAAATTAGTACAGTTAAATTAAAGAGAAAGTCTAGTGAGTAATTGTAGATCTCCAACCAAGCATCACTTTCAGTAAATTAGCTCCTTACTACTCACAGTCTTGAAGGGAACTATTATCACTCCTATTTTATATACAGTATTAGGAAACTGAAGCTAAACAAGGTCATGTACTGACTGAAGAGTGTGGTAAGGGCTGCAATCTAAGGTTGCATGCTGGTGGTGTTTTAAAATTTTTGGTACATTTTAGATGTACATAGTAATAACATTCATTATATAGAATTTATACTTATACATGTGTATATATATATATATATATATATATATATTTATATATGATTCTTTTTATCTGGTTCCCCTCCCCCTCCTTCTACCCTTGTTCACAAAAGCTTTGTTTCCATTGTTTTCCTTCTAGTCTCTTTTTTCCTTTTCACTTCCTTCCTTTCTCTCTCCCCCATCCCTATTTCTCCATTTGAACATTTTATTTCTATTGTATAATATCTATTACATATTTTAGTCCTTATTTACACTTTTGGTTTTCACACCAGAGAACCCTTGTGACATTTGAATATGTGTGTCCAATTTATTTCACTTAAGAGTATGGTCTCAAGATGCATCCATTTACCTACAAGTTTATCCATCAAGTTTATCCATCTTTATGGTAGAGTGTTACTCCATCATATTAAAAAAATGTTCTTTATCCATTCATTGGTTGATGGGCATTTGGACTGCTTCCAAGATTTCACTATTACAAACTGCAGCAACAAACACAGATGTGCATATATAGCTATGGTATGATGCTTTTAATTCTTTTGGGAAGATACCAAGAAGGTGAATAGCTGGGTCAAATAGAAACTCTAGTTCTAATTTTTTGAGATTCTCCACACTGGGTTCCCAAGCAGTTGCATCAGTCTACACTATCATCAATGGAGAAGGATTCCATTTTCACCATAGCCCCATCAGCATTTGTTATTGGTTGATTTACTGGTAGTAGCCATTCTTTCTGGAGTGAGATAGAATCTCAGCATTGTTTTAATTTGCATCTCTTGAATGATCTGTGATGCTGAATATTTTTCTTATATTTATTTGAAGCTTCTGTTTCTTCATTTGAGAAATGTGTATTCATTTCAGATGCCCATTTTTGGGTTGGGTGTTTAATTAGGAGGTTCTTATTTTTCTGAACTTTATATATTCTAGGTGTTAGTATTTTGTCTGAGAAACAAATGCAAAAAACTTTTCCCCACTCTTGGGATTGTCTCTTCACTCTGTTGGTGGTTTCTTTTACTGTGCAAAACTTTAATAAGATGAGATCCAAGCCTTTGATTCTTTGTGATATTTCCTGTGCGATTGAGGTTTTGCTCATAAAGTCTTTGCCTACACCAGTGTCTTCAGGAGTTTTACCTATTCTATCTTCTAGCAGATTTAGTGCTTCTGTTTTAATATTTAGATTTTTGATTCATTTTGATTTTTGTTTAGTCTCTGGTTAGAAATACGGTCTTTGCATGGTAAAGTCAGTTTTACCAGCACCATTCATTAAAGAGGCTATCTTCTAGTCAGGATATTTTCCCCCTTTGCCAAAGATAAGGTGACTGAGTGTTTTGGAGTTGTTTCTGCATCTTCTAGTCTGTTCCATTGATCTGCAGGTCTGTTTTTCTTTTCTTTTCTTTTCCTTTTTTTTTTTTTTGCCAGTACCATGTTGTTTTATTACTGTAACTCTGCAGTATAATTTCAAGTCAAGGATCATGATGCCCCCTGCTGTGTTTTTGTTGTCCAGAATTGCTGTTGCTGTTCTAAGTTTCTTGTGGTTCCAAGTGAATTTTAAGATTGTTTTCTGTAATTCTGAGAGGAATGCTAGTGGCGTGTTGATCAGTATTGCATTGCATTTGTGTATTAATTTAAGTAATATGGCCATTTTCACAATATTAGTTCTCCTTATCCAAGAACAAGAGATACATTTTCATTCTCTGATATCCTCCTTGATCTTTTTAGAGTACTGTGGTTTTCAATGTAAAGGTTTTTACTTCCTTTTTTATGTTGATCTTTAAATATTTCATTGTTTTGGATGCTATTATGAAAGGTGTTGTTTCCCTAATTTCTCTCTCATAAATGAGTTATTTGTGTACAGGAATGGTATTGATTTTTGAGTGTTGACTTTGCTACTGAAGTTTTTTTTTTATTACATCTAGAAGTCTTTTGGTGGAGGTGTTGGGGTCTTCCATGTCATCTGCAAATAATCATAATTTAACTTCACCCTTTCCAATCCTTATTCCTTTTATTTCTTTCTCTTGTCTGATTACTCTGGCTAATGTTTCCAGAACTATATTGGATAGGAGACTGATAGTGGAAATTCTTGCCTTACTTCTTATTATAGTGAAAGCTTTCATTTTTGACCATTTAATATGATGTTGGTTGTTGTTTTGTCATAGATGGCTTTTATCAGATTGAGATAAAGACCACCTCTTCCAATTTTCTGTAGGATTTTATTTCATGAATGGGTGTTGAACTTTGTCAAATGCTTTTTCTGCTTCTATTGAGATGATCATATGATTTTTTCCTTGATACTGTTTATATGGTGTATTACATTTATTGATTTGCATATGTTGAACCATCCCTGCATTCCTGGGATGAACCCCACTTAGTCATGGGATATAATCTTCTTGATGATTTGTGACATTCTGTCTGCCAGTATCTTATTGAGGACTTTTGCACCTAAATTC